>PVIU01003550.1:107836-143122 GCA_004026605.1 Ondatra zibethicus | reverse complement strand
TCCCCACCCCTCCTCCCTCCCCCTTCTTCCTTGAAAGAGGGCATGGTGCCCTGCCCTGTTGGAAGTCCAAGGCCCACCCCCCTCCCTCCCGGCCTAGGAAGGAGTGCATTCAAAAAGACTCGGTTCTCAAAAAGATAATACATGCAGAAGAGATAGGTCCTGGTGTCACTGTTGATGGGTTCTCCATCTGCCAACTTTCGCTGCCACATTCAGAGAGTCTGGTTTGATCATATGCTCATTCAGTCCCAGTCCAGCTAGATTGGTGCGCTCCCATTAGTTCAGGCACACTGTCTCAGTAGGTGGACCAGCCCCTCACGGTCCTAACTTCCTTATTCCTCTTCTCCCACCTTCTGCTCTTCAACTGCACCTTGGGAGCTCAATCCATTGTTTTGATGTGAATGTGGGTCTCTGTCTCTATCTCCATCCATCGGATGAAATTTCTATAATGGTAATCAAGATAATCATCAATGTGACTATGGTACAAGGCTGGCTAATCTTTTTAAAAGCCCAACTTTTGGTTGTGTTGATTTTATTGCTTTTCTGTTTATGATTTCATCCGGCTCTTTTCTAATCATTGTTTCAACGTCTGCTCATCTCTCTCTCAGCGGTGTTAAGTGGATTCTTAGGCTACTGACTTAGGCTTCTGACACACACACCAAGGCAATGCATTTTTCTTCCTGATGCTTCCAATACATTTTGATGTTGTGTTTTCATTTTCTTCCAGCTCAAAACCTTTAACTTTTTCCTGTGTGTTTTCACTTTGATCTGCGGTTTTTTAGAAGTGTGTTGCTTCATGTCCAAGTATTCCCCAAATTTATTCCTCTCTTGGTTCACGCTTTCTGTTGTGGTCAGAAATCATTGTAAAATTTTAATGTGTTTAAGTGTGTTAAGACTTGTCTTGTGGCTCACTGTAAAGCCTCTGAAGAATTTCCTTCTGTGCTTGATAAAGTCTGTGATCTTATCATCTCTGGCTATAGTGATCCAGGTGTATTATTTTGCTGGATAGCATTGCTCAGTGCTATATCTTCACTGATATGTTTTTGCTGTCCAGTGGGTATATAAGCTATCTATCCTGGAGTATTGAAACCACCGTCTATTGCTGTTATGTCGGTGTATGGTTCATGTATTTTGGAGATCTGCTATCATGAGCATAAACATAAATAACTGTCCTATGTACCAGGTAAATTCACCTTTGAATCACCATGGGGATTTTCCTTGGTCTCCACAAATAATTCTTCTTAAAATCTATTTATCTGACATTTGTATTCATGCTTTTGCACAGTATATAGTTTTTCCTGTGCTTTTAATTTGAATGCATTTACTTCTTATATAGCGAGGATATATACAAATCTTGCTTTTTAATCTAAAAGGCTAATCTCTGTGTATTGAATGAGGCATTTAGCCCATTTATATTTAATGCAATTATTGATATGGATGAATTTCCAAAAGCTATTTTGGTCTTTTCTATCTATATCTTTTGCTCTTTTTTTTTCATTTATATAAATATTTAAGTAAATGGTTTTTAGCGAATTGTTCTAAATTAATATTGAATTTCTCACTGCAAAACAATAGGCCATTATTTTTAGTAATTGCTCCAAGGGTTACAATATTGATCCTATCACAGTCTCTTTAAAAATAATATTTAGTACCCTCACTCTGTTCATAGTGCTGGAAGTTATGCTGCACACTACTACAGGAGAAAGAAACACCAAACCAGCTACAAATCCTGAACTCAATGGTGACCTGCCCGCAAGGTGTGCTGGTGCCACCGTGGCGCTAAAGTTTGTGGGAGGAACCAACCATGATGTGACTGGATTTGAGGCCCACTCTGTGAGATGGACCCCGTGAGTGACATTACTCAGTAGACCAAGAACCTGGGACCACAAAGGCCAGGGCCCTAGGAGAAAACAAATACTACTGTTCTGTTAAAGGGTGTAGCAATAAAGTGACTCCTGTCAGCATTCTGATAACCTCATAGGTCAGTGTCTTGCTCAACCATCATCAGAGGAGCTTCCTCCCACAGGAAATGGGGACAAATACAGAGACCACAACTGGACAATGTGCAGAGAGTGAGAGACCTTGGAACACTCAGTCCTGAAGGGATGTCTCTATCAAAGCCTTCTCCTCAGTGTTCAGAGAACTCCTAGCAGAGGAAGTGGAAATTGTAAAAGCCAGAAGGATGAAAGACATCAAGGCTTTCTAGACACAACAAGGTTGATACATATATGAGCTCACAAAAACCATGGCAGCGAGCACAGGGCCTTCACAAGTCAAAGCACTTGGGGTCCCAGTGATGAAAGGTGAGGTGAACACAAACCCTTATCCCTAACCTAGAAACTAACTCCAATTTATAACCACTTGCAAAGGAAAATTGGTTTTCTCCAATGGGGTCTCACTGGGTATACAGACCACACTTAAGGGTAGGCCCTGTGCCCAGAAGTAGAGCCAACCCAAAACAAATTCAATGGTATCTTTGGAGATTTTTGTTTGTTTGTTTGTTTAGTTTTTGGGTTTTTTGTCTCCTGCTTTGTCTAAACTTTAAAAACGAAAACAAAAGTAAAAAAAAAAAAAAACCCTTGCAAGGCTTCAGCTTGTATATTACATTTTATGGTTTTGTGTTTTTATGGGATTTGTGTGTGTGTACAAATCTTTCTATGTGTGATTCTTGTGCTCTTTCTTTGGCTCTATTTTCCTCATGTTTATTTTTGTCCTATTCTGGTTTGTTTGTTTTTATATTATTGTTATTATTGTTGTTGTTGTCATTATTATTTTGTTTTCTTTCTTTTTCTTTTATTCTTCTCTCTTACATTGCATCCTGACCGAAGTTTCCCCTCCCTCCACTTCTCCTAGTTCCTCCCCCATACCCCCTTTTCCCCAGATCTACTCTTCCTCCATTTCCCTTCAAAAAAAGAGCAGGCCTCCCAGGAATATCCACCAAGCATGGCCTAACAAGATACAGTAAGACTAGGCTCAAAGCCTCATATCAAGGCTGAGTGAAGCAATACAGTATAAGGAATAGAGTCCCAAGCTCAGGCAAAAGAGTTAGAATCCCCCACTCCTACCTTTTGGAGTCCTACAAGAACAGCCAGCTGCAAAACCATAGGGTATATGCAGAGGACCTAGCGCAGACCCTATCACTCCCGTCTCTGTGAGTCCCTATGAGTCCTGCTTGTTGATGCTGTGGGCTATGTTCTCATGGTGTCCTCGACCCTTCTGGCTCCTATAACCTTCCTTTTCCCTTGGGTTCCACAGGTTCCTTGAACTGGTCTACCTAGGGTTTAGCTTTGGATCTCTTCATGTGCACCCATCAGTTGCTGGATGACACTCCTCCGATGAAAATTGGGCTTGGCACCCATCTGAGTATAGCAGAATATAGGGAATCTGGGTCTCTGAACGACTGTCCTGCCTCTTGTTCCTGGCTCTCCACACAGTGTCGAGCTTGGGCTCCCCTCTCATGGTGTGGTCCTCAAATTGGACCAGTCATTGGTTGGCCACTCCTACAAGTTCTGTGCCCCCCATAACCCCACTACATCTTGCAGGCAGGACAGTTTATAGGTCAAAGGTTTTGTGACTGGGTTGATGTCCCAGTCCCTCCCCTGGGAATCTTGCCTTTTCTGGCTCTGTATTCCCCATTACTAGGAGATTTTGATAGAGTCACTTGAAGACTCTAAGGAGTTTTCACTGTATTAGGTTTCTACATCGACCCCCAAATGCCTCCCAATTCCAGTCTTCTCTCCTAATCCTCTCTCCTTCTATTCTTCCCCAACCCCATCTGTTCCCCCTTGTTCCCATCCCTCCCCTCCCCTAGTCTACCTGAAAAATCTCTCCTTTCCTATTTCCCTCCTTGGAGATCCACGAGTCCCTTCTTAAGCCCTCCTTGTTATTTAGCTTTTTAGGGTCTACAGATTGTGGTATGAATATCTTTTACTTAACAGCTGATGTCGACTTACAAGTGAGTACATACCATGCTTTTATTTCTGGGTCTGGGTTATCTCACTCAGGATGATCCTTTCTAGTTCCATCCATTTGCCTGAAAATTTCAAAGACAGAGAGCAAGAATATGGATTCAGGGGGGAAGGGCGGTGGGGAAGATCTGAAAGAAATTGGGGGAAGGGAAACCTATACTGGCTGGTTTTGTGTGTCAACTTGACATAAGCTGAGTCATCAGAGGAAGGAGCCTCAACCGAGAAAATTCCTCAATGATACCCATCAGTAAGGCATTTTCTCATTTAGTGATCATGGGGGAGGGCCCAGTTCATGGTGGACGGTGTCATTCCTGGGTTTCTGGTCTTGGGCTCTCTAAGAAGGCAGACTGAGCAAGGCATGGGACGCAAACCAGTGAGCAGCTCCTCTCCATGGCCTCTGTGTCAACTCCTGCTGCCAGGATCCCATCCTGTTTGAGTTCCTGTCCTGACTTCCTTCAATATGAACAGCAATATGGAAGTGTAAGCCAAGTAAACCCTTTTGTCCCCAACTTGATTTTTGGTCATTGTGTTTCATCATAGCAATAGAAACCGTAACAGAGAGAGAACCCAAATTAGATTGTATTATATGAATGAATAAACATCTATTTTCAAAAAAGATTAGTTAATTCTGGTAAAATAAACAAAGCTTACTTCAGTACAATTCTAGTCCCTCCCTGTTATAATCATAATGTATATTCATTAAAAATCCCAACAGCAAAATACCATAGATTTGATTTAAGTAATTTTATATATTTAAAAAACTTTTAAACTATCATTTAAAAATTAATATATAATTACATCATTTTCCCTTCCCTCTCATATTTCTAATCTTTCCATATCCTTCCTCATTCTCTCAAACAGCTTCTTTAATTGTTATCATTGTATATGTTTATAAATACATAAGTACAACCTGTTGAAACCATTAAGTGTTGCTTGTATGTATATGATTTCAGAGCTGACCACTTGATACTGGATAACCAACTAGGTTATCCAGTGGAGAAGGTTGATTCTCCCTCTCTCAGATGTCATTAGTTGCCTGTAGTTCTTTGTGAGCAGAGCCCAGTGAGATTTCTCCATTCGCATAAATATGTCTATTGATGCTGTTATTATTCAGGTCTCGTTTAGGTAGCCATATCGTTGAGATATCCAGGTTGTAGCTTCCCTGTCATTTCTAAGGGACACAATCTCACAGCAGACATCTGGGTTCTCTGGCTATTACAATCTTTCCTCCTCTTCTTCTAAAATGTTCCCTGAGCCTCAGGTGCAGAATTGTGTCACAGACGCATCCAATGGGGCTGGACAACCCAGGGTCAGTTGTTATGCGCATTTTGATGGTTGTGGTTTTCTGTATAGTTCTGTATAGTTCTCTGCTTATTGTTTTAGATGGTTTTATAAATAAATCTTTATTAGAAATCAACTGTCCTTGTTAATTTATATTTGTCTATTTCTTCTTTTCCCCCTTGAGAAATGTGTTGGCTTTTCTTACTCTCTTTTAAAAACTACTGGCTTTTCCAATCTACAGATTCAATGCAATGCCCATCAAAATCCCAGCAAAATTCTTCACATACCTTGAAAGAACAATACTCAACTTCATATGGAAAAGCAAAAAACCCAAGGTAGCCCAAACAATCCTGTACAATAAAGGAACTTCTGGAGGCATCACAATCTCTGACTTCAAACTCTACTACAGAGCTACAGTACTGAAAACAGCCTGGTATTGGCATAAAAACAGACAGGAGGACCAGTGGAACCAAATCGAAGATCTGGATATTAATCCACCCACATAGGAACGCCTGATTTTTGACAAAGAAGCAAAAAATATAAAATGGAATAAAGAAAGTATATTTAACAAATGGTGTTGGCATAACTGGATATCAACATGTAGAAGAATGAAAATAGATCCATATCTATCGCCATGCACAAAACTCAAGTCCAAGTGGATCAAAGACCTCAATATAAAGCTAACCATACAGAACCTCATAGAAGAGAAAGTGGGAAGTACACTTGAGTGCATTGGCACTGAACACCACTCCCTAAATATAACCCTAGTAGTAGCACAGACACTGAGAGAAACAATTAATAAATGAGACCTCCTGAAACTGAAAAGCTTCTGTAAAGCAAAGGACACAGTAAGCAAGACAAAACGACAGCCTACAGAATGGGAAAAGATCTTCACCAACCCCACATTGGTCAGAGGGCTGATCTCCAAAATATACAAAGAACTCAAGAAATTGATCATCAAAAGAAAAAATGATCCAATAAAAAAAATGGAGTACACACCTAAACAGAGAACTCTCAACAGAGGAATTTAAAATGGCTGAAGGAAAGGCTCAATGTCTTTAGCCATCAGAGAAATGCAAATCAAAACAACTCTGAGATTTCATCTTACACCTGTAAGAATAGCCAAGATCAAAAACACTGATGACAACTTATGCAGGAGAGTTCCCAACTGGGGTAAGGGGGAACACTCCTGCATTGCTGGTGGGAGTGCAAACTGGTGTAGCTGCTTTGGAAATCAGTATGAGGATTTCTCAGAAAATTAGGAAACAACCTTCCTCAAGACCCAGCAGTACCACTTTTGTATATATACCCAAAGAATGTTCAATCATACCACAAGGACATGTGCTCAATTATGTCCATAGCAGCATTGTTTGTCATAACCACAACCTGGGAACAATTTAAATGCCCCTTGACTGAAGAATAAATACAGAAGATTTGGTACATTTACACAATGGAGTACTACAAAGCAGAAAAAAATGACATCTTGAAATTTGTGGGCAAATGGATGGATCTAGAAAACATCATATTTAGTGAGGTAATCCAAGCCCAGATTTCCTTACTGGTGTTTTTGCGGTTTAGAAGAGGATTCAGATCCCCGAGAAATGGAGTTAAAATTGGTTTGAGCCACCATGAGGGTGCTGGGGATCAAACCTGGGCCTTTGGAAAGAGCAACAAGTGCTCCTAACTGCTGAGCCATTGCTCTGGCCCCACAATCTTCTTATTCTAATCTCTGGGAAAAGCTATTTCTATATGTGCTAGTTTTTGCCTATTGTTTTTGCCTTCTTATCACTCAAACTTCTCTACTCAGACTGTCTTTTCATTTTTCTTTATTTTCCTCATAGTAATCATTATTACATCATAAATTACATTTAATTATGCTTTACTTTAAACTTCAAAGGATAGGAGTTTTTGCCATGTGTTCCATCATGTCCTCAGGATAATTCAGCACATATCACATCTCCACAAGCATCTGCTGAGAGAATGAGTTGAAAATGAAATTGAACTTTGTCTCTTCTCTATGCATGCCTTAAACTCATTTTTCCTTTTCCTGCTGTAAAAAATTTTTGCTTAGAGTGCCCACCCATAAAACTTAAAATATTTCTGGGGAATACAAATGCCTTTCTAAGCAATGAGAACCTTGTTCTCAAGCAGGAAGCAAGAGTGGAAGTCTCGAACTACAAGACAGAGAACTCACCCTAGATTGATGGGTTGTGATATAACTCGAGAGAGCATTAATCCACTGAGCATCTCTACATATAATATTTATTACAGAAGTAGTCCTCTCTAGGCTTACTGATTCCTTCTACTTTCCTTTTCTGTCCCCCAACTCCTATATGTAAACAAGAAGGCATTTTACCAATCTGGGTTGCATGAAAGTTTATCATAAAGATAAATTAGATGATGTAGATATCTTAATGGGAGGATTAAAGAATATTCATAGGGAGAAAGGAGAAATTAAAATCCCATGGTAAAGATGACCAGCACTTAGATGAAGGTCAGGGATTCACCTTTTATCTGAATGAAGGAGGCAAGGCCAGATGGGGCACCTAGGAAAAGCTGTGTAATAAGAGTGAACAGATGTGTGTAGCATGAGGGCCTGCTTGTCGGAGGTTTCTGTCCCGCCCAGTCCCCCAGCTGTTTAGTCCCAGAGAAAATCACGCAGAGAGTCTATATTAATCATAAACTGATTGGCCCATTTGCTCAGGCTTCTGATTAGCTCTTGTAACTTATATTAACCCATTATTCTTATCTATGTTAGCCACATGGCTCAGTACCTTTCTCAGCAGGGCAGGTCACATCCTGCTTCTTTGGTGGTCCAGGCAGGAGTGCTGAGAGAGCTTCCTGCTTCCCAGAATTCTCCTATTCTCCTTGCTCCGCCTCTACTTCCTGTCTGGTTGTCCCACCTATACATCCTGGCTAATGGCCAATCAGCGTTTATTTAAATCATGATTGACAGAATACAGATAATTCTCCCACACCAGATGTGGGCCTGGAGAGATGGCTCAGAGATTAAGAATGCTAACTGTTTTTCCAGAGGTCTTGAGTTCAATTCTCAGCAACCACATAGTGGCTCACAACCACCTGTAATGATATCTTGTGCCCTCTTCTGGCATGTGGGCCTACATGCTGGCAGAATACAGTATACATAATAAATAAATCTTTAAAACAAAGAGTAAAGGACAGTTCTTGGCTGATCCACAGGGCAGAGGACTGGCGTCTTCTTGGTGGAAAGGGCTGAGGCTGGGAGCATCTGGAGACTCAGCAGGCATTTGCTGGGCTCTCTATGGAGCGTGGGGCAGAACATGGCAGGGAGAATGAGCTGATTGATGGTACAATGAACAGACAATCCACCTCATAGCTGCTTTCATCACTGTCTTTTTATCTGTCTTCTATTGGATCATCACATTAGCACTGACCATGTAGCCACCAAGCATAAAGAATGAAGTTCTCGATAAGCTGTATGTGGGATGAGTCACTTTAGGATAAAATACCCGTGGGTCATATTCTAAGTACAGTTCATGGCAGAATTTGAGTGGCGAATGGTACACATTTTCCTATCAAGAATACACTTGCAGAGATTACTTCTTTATTCCTACATGAATAATAGTTATGTGGTTTTGTTTTTAAACCTGGGCCTGGATAGATAACTCAGTTGGCAAAGAGTTGCCTTGTAATCTCACTTCAACCCCTATAGCTTGTTAAATAATACAAAGCAGGGTGTGATGGCATAGACTGTAATCCTAGTACTGGGGAGGTAGAGACATCTAGATCTTTGGGGCTCTATGGACAGCCAGCTTAGCTTCCTTTGTAAATTCCTGATGGGTCGTGTTTGAGGAATAGCAGCTGAGGTTGCTCTACAACCTCCATATACATCCTCACACATGTACAGACAAACCGCTTTCAGTTTAGTATGTTTTTTGACAAGATTTCACTGATAAAATTGAGTGCTAAATTTGGGAATAAGAATAGAGAAATAGGAAAGTGTGTTTTGGGCTTTTTGGAGAGTTTTATTTAAATGAGAAATTGCACTCCAAGAGGCCCCTACGTAATGGTGAAGGCGTAAGTGAGGATTGGGGGTCAGAGAAAAGCCACTGCTGTTGTCTCCTTCAGTCACACGCCTGTAGTTAAACAGACATTTATTGCTCTTCATGTAGTGTTCTAGAACAGCAAGCTGCTGGAGCAGAGGCAGTGGGCAGTGTTAGCATCAGTGAGGTGTCTGAATTAGCTGTCCCTCTTGGCTTGCCGTAACTGGTTAAAGGTAGAAGAGACAGCACTCTAGCTTGTGTGTAAAAATAGGAAGGTGGAGCCCTCAAAAGATCTTCTTATAAGAAGGCTTAGGAGTGGAATGGATGGAGACCACGTGGGGCTGGCACAGTCCCCATCCTGGAGCTTTTCGGGCATGGGAGGGACTGGTTTGGGGAAGGGAAGTCATGTGATGGTGCCAGTCATGAATCTTTCTTCCATGAAGCTTGTCCTGCCTTTTAGGAAGCAAGGGATTGAAGTGCCCCATTTCTTTCAAGAGTCAGTGATGCTGCTGACAGCCAGACAGACCTCAGTGTGGGAGCTGAGTGGCTTCAGTTTTACAGAGCAAGCCACATTTCACCTCATTTCATCTTCTTTTCAGTATGTGATCTCCAGGTTCAACCCACAATTATTTCCTTCTTTGAAAGCTAGAATGTGGCCTTCCAACCAAATATTCAGGCATTGCCTTTTGAGTTACCAGGGCAAAGATTCTTCTCTACATCTGTCCCCTGCAAAGAGTATTTTGGGAAAATGAATCACACATGGCATTCTGCTCAGATGACGCCGGCGGGCTCTGATGGCAGGTCTCCAGGGAGATTTGGGTTAGATAGTTAGTCACCATGTCCTATGGACTGTGCCTTTGAAATGTCTCTCTCATCTTGTCTTTGGAATGCTTCTGTTCTCTTTCCTGTTCCATGTTGCTTTGGCTGCCACTTTTTAATCTCTTTTCTGGTTCCTGATGCCTGGCTTTCAGCACTTTGTAGCTGGTCAGCCTGACTTCCTGCTTAGAAACTTGAAGTAGCTCCTTATTTTCTTATTATGGGATGGACATAGTCCTGCCTAATGTTAAAGACTTCTCTCGTCTGATTCCAAATGACTCATCCAAGAATAATTAGACCTTATCCAAGCCTCAGATCCTCTGTTCTGGTGGGGTCAGAGTCCTCCTAACTAATGCCCAAACCTGGCTCCGAAAGCCTTGTTTGCTGTCTAATTTACTTTTTTTTATGAACAAAAGAATATCCCTGTCTAGTCCCATTCTTTTCTGCCTTCAGGACTCAGTCTTCCAGGGCCAATACTTCTGTTTTCATTCTTCCATAAATTTCTCTGGGGCTTCCTGCTCTACCAGAAACCCATGACTTTTGCCCAGACTAGTATTTTTACTAATTGTTTTCAAAGTTTTAGACCAATGAGATGGCTCAGCAGACTTGGCAACTTAAGTTCAATCACTGGATTCCACAAGGTGGCAGAAGAGAATCAACCTCTGAGGGTTGCTCAATGAAGGAACACACACACACACACACACACACACACACACACACACACACACACTTTTAATGATGTTAATTCTAGTACATCTTTGATGCAGTTAAAGTATCTTCAGCAATCCTAACCCACAGTAATCCTTAATAAATACATGCTTGATTAATTCTGCATTTTTTAGCATTGAAGGTAATTAGAGTCAGTTCCTCAAAGTGTACCACAGTTACTGTAAGATAATTCAGAAAAAGTGTGTGTGTGTGTGTGTGTGTGTGTGTGTGTGTGTGTGCGTGTGTAGGCCAGAGTTTAACGTTCTGTGTCTTCCTCAATTGGATCAATTAATCAATCAATCTATCACTATCTATCTGTCTATCTATCTATCTATCTATCTATCTATCTATCTATCTATCTATCTATCAATCATGTATCCATCTTCTCTCTTTCTTTCTTTTGTTGTGGTCTTCCATGAAAGCCCAGATAAAAGAATGCTGACTTTTAATTTCCCTCTTAGATAGCAAGAGTTGCTAACCAATTTCTTATACCTACCGTAGGATGTTCCCCCAGTGTTCCAGAATACTTTTAGGGGTTTTCCTTGTGGGCATTCTTCCACAGGGTTATACTGTTCCTGGGTTAAGAACATCACATCTTGAATTGCATTTTATCTTTCTCTTGGTTTTCCTTAAGGTCTGTTTGTTTTCTCCATGTTTTCCAATAATGTACTTTGTCCATTATCAAAGATGATAAGCTAGGCAACTCCAATGTCTTCCTCAGAGGAGTTTGCCATTAGTTCATCACCAGCCTGGCTCCTCAAGAAAAGAACACATATCCTTTTAATGATTGTTCCAGGGTAAAAGCAGTCTCAAAGACATGGCTAGACCACTTTACCTCAAGATGATAAAGATTACATTGCTGAAAGTGACATTCTGGGAGGAGGAGCTCGTAAAGGGGACCAGTGACCCCAGATTCGTCTCTGGGTCTCTGACATGAGCTTTGGGTTTAAATAGAGAAGAACTTGGGACAAGAAGGTGTATGGATAGCTGTGTTCATGGTCAATGCATGTTTTTGTTGGTTGTTGTTTCAGCTCTAGCCTTGACGGCAGTTCAAGTCCTAACTGTTTAGGAGAACAAACTTTTTGACAGGAGACGTCTGTTTTAGGGTACAGTCTCACCACCATGGATGCTTGCTGTTGATGACTACCTTCATGCCTTCAGCCTCGAGAAGGAATGAGAGAGGCTAGGTAGACAGACATTCCTTGAGTGACTACCATGCCTGTGCAGAGTTAGGCCAGACTCTGACCCGCAGTAAAGGCGGCAGACATACACAAGGCAGATACATGCCAGCTCTCATTTTGCCCATAGTTACTTCACAAGCCCAAGTGAGGAGTTAGTGCATTGTGTAAAAGCAGCAGCTAAAGCCTGTGGTGACATCTTCTCATCATTTTAGCTTTATGCGAAGTGAAATATAAGTGCTTAAGTTATTGCGGCAATAGCTCCACTCTAACCTGTATGCCACTGGGCCTCTTGGGTTTACTGTCTTATTCACGTTAGAGAATTTAATTTGATTGTTTTCCCAGGGATGCAGGAGGCTTCATAAAAGGATCACCTGCAAAGTTGTCATTCCTTCCTGAGGTTGTCTCTGGAGATATCAATGAATACGTTGAAAGGACCGAGGGTGTTGCTTTCAGAAGACATATCTACAGTGCAGATTAAGAGATGTACCCAAACCCTCAAATGCGGTGGGGTATGTCTCATTTCTTCTTCTGTCATTCAGGGATTATTGTAGTCTTCAAAGTCTAGTCTGTTCCATTTTCATTTCGGTCACCAGCTCTATCTAGGACTGTTACATCTTTTGCACTGACCACTTGATTTCTTCCATTTGGGGACATTTGCAATGGAACTTAGATTTAGAAAGCATGTTTCTGGATGGAAGGGTTTGCATCTATACCAAGAAGGATAGAATCCCTAACTTCTTAGCAGAGATATTTAGAAATCAAGATTAAACTTGGTGAACAAGTGTTGAAGTCTTAATCTCAGCATGCTAAGTAAAACCCAGAGCTTGCCTGAAT
Source organism: Ondatra zibethicus (assembly GCA_004026605.1). Lineage (NCBI taxonomy): Eukaryota > Metazoa > Chordata > Mammalia > Rodentia > Cricetidae > Ondatra > Ondatra zibethicus. The sequence goes on along the minus strand of PVIU01003550.1, from coordinate 130,312 downwards.
TGTTGCATGCATCATGTGGATAGTCACAGAGATTCACCGTTTAGCGATGGAGATTAGCTGTCTCTCAACATGGCCACCTCTTAGCTGGAGCAGGAAGCTGGGGAATATGTGTGGTTGTAGCCCTTGAGGGTGACTGGAGAAACTGAAGAGAGTTCAGCAGAGATCTTAGTTACTTAGTTCAGAGAGATCTAAGGGGATCATTCCTTCTCCCTATGCAGGCTGCTGGAGACCAATCGCTCTACATTCTAGGCATCTCCATCCAAGCCTGTGTCTGGTTGTATGGTTGTTTATTTTGGAAAGGTCACAATAAATAACTGGAGAGAGGATATTAGAGAAAGCCTTCTTGGGAAAGGCCAAAATTCTTTGGGGACATAAAGCCTCCTGCATGCAGTCACTAATAAGAGGAAATCGCTATAGATAATATTTGCTTTTTCTACATTCCCCAAGGACAGTAAAATAGAAACAGGAACAAGCAGTAGAAAAAAAAAGCTGTTATCTGTTTGCCTAGGAAAGCCTTCTATTTCAGTCATTTTAGCTAAACCTGGACTCTGAACTGACACAGTGCCCTGATTGTCACTGTTCAGATCTGCTGGGAAGCTTGGGAGTTAATAGGAGGAGGAGTGAGGTTCGCTTTCACCCCGTCATGACTGGGCCAATGCGTGGTGGGGTGTGACATTAGGCTTCTGGTTCTTCCTGTTGGCTACAACCTAAAAGTTTCTAGTATAGCGTTCAGCTTTGCTGCCTTAGGTCCGGACATGGGAGGAAGAGCAAAAATCAAACAGCACAAAACAATGGCGGATTCCGTTTGCACACATTCAGGGTCTGTCTTAACCACTCTGAGAATCTCTCCATAAGGGTTTTGGCTCAGTCACAAAACCCTCCACAAGAATCCATGAATCAAAGCCAAAGCTTACGTCACCAGGAAGATAATGCATTCCTGGTACTAGACCTGAGTTCACTGTGTGTATAGTTTAGGGGACAAAAGGAGGTGACTGCCACATCCGGGGCAGTAACCATCCCCAGGACTCCTGCCCTTTGTCCAGAGGTGAACATGTCTACCAGTGAATTCCAGAATTAGCAAAGGTCATCAAAGAGAGGACCTCTTTCTAGGGGAAGTTGTTTATTTTTCTTCCTGATTACAAAAGCATCAGGGTATCTTTTCTGAAATATTGACTTAGAGATCCTGAATTTTCATTTATGGGGTCACCATCATGTACCTTATAAGAGATGGATCCTCCACAACCCAGCATGGGGTTATTTGGATTTCACATGTCCTTAACAAGGAAGAGGTAGGCAGGAGAGTCAGCGATCAGCTGACCTATTCAGACTTTCAAAGGGGCTATTGAGGTGGACAAAGACTAACAAATCTCCATGAAGTGGGACAGAAGCCTGGACGAGACTTAAAAACAGAGGACTTCAGCAAGAAAAGGTCCCCTAGCCATTGGGAAGGAGGGTCACACTGAGATGAAAGGGATTAATTATACTTTAAGCCTCACAGGAAGCTTTCTCTTTCATAGAGGACAGAAATAGAGAATGAAGCTAATGATCTATAGCAAAGTGGGTGCTTGGGGGTGTGTGGCATAAGGTGCACACATGGCTGAGGGAAGGGGAGAAACGGGGGCAAATGAACACAGATTTAGGCAAGGACTCTCTTTCTCTCTCTCAATGGGTATGTGTGTGTGTGTGTGTACTGTAAATCAACAGCGACAAGAAGGAAGCACGCACGCACCAGGTGTCCAGGTCAGTGGGGATGTCCAGGGAATCTCCGGCATCTTCCCAGCCACAGCTGTGTTTCACAGAGCCGCCACTAGGCGAGCAGAGTCTGAGTCCTTGAAAAAATAGATGCGGAGATGAGATTGATTGATGGGTGACTGTTGGTGTCGAGGGACACCTCGGTGGGAGACGATGGTCTGGGAGCCAGGGCAGGGTGAGAGTCATCATATTACCATAAGCTGACCAAGAGAGGACCACATGGAGAGAGAGTGAATGAGATGACCATGCTTTCAAGGAAGCTTCAGCAAGGTCACTGGGGAGAACCTGGGACCCACAGCTCAGGGAGGTATCAGGTCTCCTGAATGTACCCTGCACGCTTTGTCACTGACTAAGCTGTCAGTGGTGACAGAGACGGACAGGCGTTACCAGACTGCATATGAGAGACTTTCTTTTCCTCCCGCAGCTCATAATTTTGCTGTTTTTCATTCTGTCTCAAATTCAGCTCATACAGGGTAGGTTTGATGTTGATGTGATCAGGACACATGGCTTTCAGGACACGCAATCTCATGGGTTTTCACACTTTGCTCTACCCTAAGCTCTAATGACTATAGGATATGTACAATGAGCCATGGTTGCTCTAAATCTTTTAACTTGAGGCAGAGAGGGTATGGTGGAGAGATAGCTCAGTGCTCTTGCAGACGACCCGAGTTCACTTCTCAGCACCCACACTGAGTGGCTCACACCCACCTCTAACTCCAATTCCAGGGGCTCAAACACTTCTGATCTACACACGCACACACACAATAGAAAAGCTATAATGTACCTGGGGAACAAAGATTGAGTTGATTGTCCATAGGAAGTGAAATTCAAAGATGAGCAAAACTCAAGTGCAGATGTTTTATTCTGAATGAATTACAAATAAAAATAAATAACCAGAGAAACCAAAGGACGAGGGGGATGGAAAAGGAGAAGAAAGAAAAGGTGAGAGAAGACAGACTGGCCACCGGAGGGTTTGTTGTAGGGTACGTGAAAAGTCTGAAGAACAGACCGTTCCACTTATGGTGTTGCCCCGTTTGACCGTTCAGGGGCCACCGATGCAGGAAATGCAGACCAACTGCCTCCTCTTGCATTCACAGGTGGCTGTGGCAATGCAAGGCCTGTTAGAGAAAGGGAAGGAGCTGGCTATCCTTTCCTTGCTGAGGACTCTTTAGTCTGGCTCAAGAATGAGAGTGGCCAGCTTGGAGCCATTTCAAAGGAGTGACTAGACGTGGCCAAAGTGCCTAAAGCTTCATGTGTGGCATTGTGTTCACATCAACAGAAGCTAGGGCTGAGTACACAGCAGCTGGGCAAGGAATGCAGAGCGAGACTGCTGTGGCGGTTTCAAAGAGTGTCTTTTTCTAAATCTTGTCCCCTTCCTTGCTCTGTGACACTGAGAGGTAACTGATCTTTGAAACCTTGGCGGTAGGGACAGAGAGGGCTAGTGGCTTCTACTGGCAAATCAGGAGTAGAATCTGGAAAGAGAACCAGATCTGAGTAAACCTTGTCTAGCTACTGAAAGTCTAGATTCTCATCAACCTTTCTGGTCTTCTTGTGTTCTTCGCAAAGGTAAATAGAAATGCCACTTGGGATGGCCTCCCCAGGGACGTGGGAGGGAAGCCAAGGGGTCACTTCTGTCACACCGCAGCTAATTTGAGGATACAGAGAAACAAGGGCTCCTTGTGCACCTTGTTATTTTCTGGAGGGAGTTAATTAAGTGACACTATAGGAGGGAGCTCCTCTGAAAGTTGCCAGGGGCCAGAGCTCAGCTGGAGTCTTTTGGTTGACTTGAAAAGTATCAGATATAAAACTGTGGCCATTGTTGGTATATTCCATGGCCACATGGAAGTGTAAAAACCTATTCAAAGGAATAACTTAAATAATTGTAAGTAGAATCTAAAACAGAAGCAAATGATAGACTTTGGAGGATATTTCCAGTCACTGAGAGACACAAGAAGGGAGCTGCCCATATAGTTATTAGCGTTTTTTTTTTCCTAAAATTTATCTCATAGACTATCAGATTCCAAAATCTTGATTATCGTTAACGCTTTATCTTAAATGTTGGTGTATTTCTGGGAGAAGACTGAAAAGTTGTCAGAGTTAAAGATTAAGACCATTCTTTGTGGAAGAAGAGTTAGAGGTGCTGCCTGGACAAAGAGTTATGTCTTTAAGTTGTACTTGCGGATGAGGAAACTACTTGGTTAGGTTCCAGTTTGGCTGGCTGTTCACGTGGTACATTGGCTTCTTAAATTATCCGTACCTCACTAGTTTCTGGTCCAGCCATAGGAACTCCACAAGGAGACACTGCTTCCTTAAGAGGACTAGGATCAATGAGTAAGGGTAGAAGTCACAGCAATTCCAATGGCATAGATTTTTTTTCTACCCAAGTTGGGTCAAATAGTTTCACCCCACACTGCTTCAAGTATTGCTTAAGGCTAAAATTAGAATAAAGTCATTTTCAGAAAGAAAGATCAGATCTGAGAAAACCAAGATATTCTTAGTTATTTAAGTCTCTTTACCACTTTATTTTCTTTCTTTTTGCATTTTGGTACGTGTGTGTGTGTGTGTGTGTGTGTGTGTGTGTGTGTATGCACAGGTGTGGGGAAGCATGTGCATGTGAGTGTGTGTGTATGTGTGTGTGCACAGGTGTGGAGAAGCATGTGCATGTGAGTGTGTGTGTGTGTGTGTGCACAGGTGTGGGGAAGCATGTGCATGTGAGTGTGTGTGTGTGTGTGTGTGCACAGGTGTGGGGAAGCATGTGCATGTGAGTGTGTGTGTGTGTGCACATATGTAGAGGACAAAGATGGCTGCTGAGTGGGTCTGCTTGATTGTTCTCTTTTTTCCCCCCTGAGACAGAGTATTTTACTGAACCTGGAGGTCATTCAGTTTGGCAAGGCTGGCTAGCAACCAATGAGCTCCAGGAATCCTTCAGTCTCTGCACGCCCCACCAGTCCTGGGGTTACAGGCACATATCAGATAGCTCCATAACTGGCTTTTGCATGTGTGCTAGGAATCTAAACTCAGGTCCTTGTGCTTATAGGGTAGGCACTGAAGTAACTGAGCTTTCTTCCTAACCGAAACTGCTGTGTCTTGAGGTCAAGTGAATGAAATGGAAATTAAGATTTTAGCACAAAACATGAGAATATATAGCATTAGATGTGTGTTTCAGTCACTTAAAAATTTATGTACATATTATCTAGGTTAAGAAAAAAACAAAAGGAAATGTCGACACTCTGGGGTCCCTGACGATGGGTCCATATGTGATCATTGTTCTGTGCCGTAAGCTCGAGAACTTTCCGGAAACCTTGACAAGACTGACACAGCATATGTTTCCAATCTTGGGGACAAGTCTGACCCTAAAGGATTAGCTTGGACAGGCTTGCTGCCTGCCATATCACACGTGGGCGCAGAGCATCTGAGAGCAATCTTTGCTTTAAGGGAGCATGCTTCCAGTCTACTGGCAGTGCGCTCTGGGCTGTCACAATCTTCTCTGTCAGGACATTCTTTATTTTGTCTGTTTCCTTGATAGCTGGAATATTTCAGGCTCTTGGATATTTTGGCCTCTTCTGATTCCTGAACTTAAGTGGTAGTTTGGAGAAGGTAGTAGATTTTCACATTTTTTGGGGGGGGGGTTGAAATTACAATTGGCATTCTGGAATGACTGGTAGATTTCTCTCCAGTGTGGTCTGATAGTTATCTAGTGACTCTGAGAGGAAACAGAATGCAGGGCCGCGATGCTGAGCCAGACAGCCGTGCCCTGCCCCCACACTTCGTTCATTACTCTGCCCTTGTATCAGCTTCCTAAGGGAGGGTTTTCCTTCCCTGGTGGCCTTATCTGAAGTAGCACCCCATTATTCTCTCCCTGTTTCCTCAAGTTAGTTTTTCCCCCTTCTTCCAAAAAAGCATCAATCATTGCCTGACATATTGCACACATTTTAATAGATTCATTCCCCATTTCTTCCCTTAGATTCTTCTCTCAGAGGGTGGAAGGAGGCGAAGCAACAGTTCTCCAATTTTAGTTTGGTTTTGGTGGGTACATTGCTATATCGCCCAGGCTGGTTTTGAACTCTTGATTTGAACTTCATATAGTGTGGAGACACAGGGGTTATTTCTTTAACAAAGCATCCAGAGCTCAAGTGAGCTTTGATGCTTCCGAGAAATTGGGATTGTAGGCACATGCCAACTACTTGGCATGATTCTCTAATTTTATCACAGCGTTGAAATCTCCAATGGTGTTATTAAAGACAGACTCTGTAGAGCTTAGTCTAGCCTCAAACTCATAATCCTCCTGCCTCATCTTCCCAAGTGCTGAAATTACAGGCATATGTTATCATATTCTGCTTGTGGATGTTTCTTTTTTTAATCCTGTTGCCTTCTTAGAAGGCTCATCCTTCAGTTAGAACATTTCCTTTTTGTTAGTGGTACCCAAAGTAAACACTGCTGTGAGAGATACTCCTCCTAGACTTGGAGACTTCGAGGTATCAGAACGAGCACCAGGAAGCCATTTTTCCATTTTGTGTGATTTCTAGAAGCAGAATGTTAGCAAAGGGCCTCAGCTTCTTTCCCTCAGGCCATGGTTGATTGTTTCCTACTGATATAAACATAACAGGCTGTCCGCCATGGAGAGAGCGGGTTATTGAACTGAATGCCAAAGAGTAAGAACAGAACAATCTTAGGTATTATTAGTAATGTGTTATATTTTTGTAAAGCCATAGTTTCCAAATGACACAGATGATCTCATTTTTCTTGGAATTTTTCTGGAGTGGACAGTTCGGTGTTTAAGAACATTGGGTAAGTTCAACAATTTGTGTTTCCAGATGTATAGCAAAATGTTGGTCCAGACTGAGTGTACATACGCCCCATGGCTAAGATGACTTCTAGTCTGAACACGTGTCTATGATTATACTTGCACACACATGCACACACGAGTACATGCATATAGGAACACTGAACAGACAAGTCTGTGTACTGAAATCCATCTGAAAGAAGCCATGTTGCCCTGGTGTACTTGCATGACTGGGGAGTTAGGGTCTGGAATGTTTTCAAGGGTCTGTTTTGGTGTCAGATTGAGGGGAGATAAAGCAACCATTAATTCAACAGTGCATCTGGGATCTTTAAAGACAGAAACAGCTAGACAATTTATCAATCTTAATTTGCTCACACTGCAGTTAGACAGAGAGGATCTCTGGGAAGCACTGACAGGGCCCAGATGCTCTCCATTCGGCTGCTATCACACACACCAGCAGCGGCTGTACAGCTCCCACCCCCGACTTCCTCAGCCCCCCCACTCCCCCCCCCCCGCCTGAGCTCTTGACCTTGGGCCTGATGTTAGTGCCTGCACAGGGAGGAGGCACTAAAGCACACTTACTCAGTCTTCTCCAGGCAACCTTCCTTGCAACAGAAAATTAGCCTCTTGTAAGCCATTGGCACTGAGGGGCAAGGTAAAACTTTTAATTAAGGAAACATTGGGGTATCCAATGTTTGTGTTAAGAAGGAATTCTCTAGCCCTTTTAGTATTGGGATATACGCAGACCTCCAAGTTGGTCAGCCATATTTGTGGTCAGTAAAAAGCAATAAAGACAGGAATTGAATCTTACATGTCTTGTTTTCCTATAGCTTCTTATAGATTGCCAAATGTAGTGATGTTCAGTTAACGTAAAAGGCTAAATGAAACCACTGGGCTTGTACCAACTAAACTACTTTCATGTCATTCCTGTTTTCCTTGAAAAGGAGGTTAATAGCTTCATAGGTTTTATAACACAGACACACACCGAAACACAGAAATACAGAGATACATACAGAAACATAGACATAGACAAACAGACATGCATACACCACCCAAGGACATACATTTTCTATTCAAGCTGCTTATTTCCTATTGCATGCCCATTCTGAGTTAAGAGTCTGGGCATGCAGGAGGAGTTAAGACAGACAGCATTTTTGACTTGGCACACTTTATCATGTGGTTGAGATGAAGACGAGAAAGACATTTGTACAGGGTCGTAAATGCTGCAGAGGCAGGGGAGAGAATCACTGGGCTTTGTGAAAGTGGATAGCTCAAGTTTTATTCTAGCCTGGGGCTCAGGGAGGAAGAAGCAACATTTGTTTTGATTTCTAATGAGAAGAAGGGGGTCAGTTTGGGGAGGGCACCCCCTGCCCCCAATGTCCAGACTTTATAGAGCATCTGAGTCAGGAGGGTTGGTTGTTGCTGAGGACACTCATATGGCAGAGACACGCACAGAGATAGACAGACAGACAGAAAGAAAGACAGACAGACAGACGGAGACCTTTAATTTTTTTTTTTTTTTAGTGGAGACCAGAGGCATGGACAGAAGTGAGGTTGTTTGCGCTATGTGTGGGCATGAGGTATATGACATTTGGACTCTTGTTTTGAACTAAATCATTTTACTTTAAAGGCCTCAGTAAATGCCTAAGATCTCCTAGTGATATAAAACAAAAAGATTACTTATTAGGAATTTTAAATGAATTCAATGGTTTCTTCAATGGCCTTTGAGGAAATGTGCCCTCAGACTGTTGAATTTCGAAGTGAAGAGGTGAAGAGAATACAAAAGCAGAAGGACTAGAAACTGAGGCTAAGTCTTGAGGGTTTCAAAGTGTCTTGTGGGGAACACTATTCTGATTTGGTATCACTAGGTCTTACAGGCCCCATTTCCAGAGAGTTGCTAGAACAGCACATTTACGAATAGTGGAAGTTTACATACAACAGTCCCTTTGGAACTACCATCATGCCAATGCACACACAGTGACTCTCCAAGGGATCACAGTACTAAGCATTTCCTAAACATATTTGGTGATGGAAACCCCCTTTTGACAAGAAAATTTTGGGAATTGGTGCACTGAGAAACTGAGGATTAGTCTGTGGTGTTGTTGAAAGTAAGGACACTTTCAACAGGGGCATCATTGTGTCATTACAGTGATTGAAGCATGTGATGGAGTATGTTGGATTGAGTAATTTTTATCAAGGACCTACTTATGTTTTGCATAAATATATGCTTGCCTCTGACCTACAGTAGCATTAATAAAATTCTAGTTATGTAAATAATCATTCCCTAATTAAAAATATTTTTTCTAATTAAAATATTATTGGGGCTGGAGAGATGGCTCAGTGATAAAGAACACTGGGGACTCTTCTAAAGGACTTGGGTTCGGTTCCCAGCACCTAGATACTGGCTCAGAATTGTCTGTTACTCCAGTTCCAGGGGATTCAATACCCTCATCTAACCTCCTCAGGCACCAGATGCTCACATGGTGCACATGTAGGTGAAATACCCATATACATTAAATAATAGCTATTGTTGTTAGTACGTGTGTGTACTTGCCACAGTTCATGTGAAGGTCAGAGAATATGTTTGTGGAATTGGTTTTATCCTTCCACACTTACATGAGTCTAGGGGATTGAGTTCAGGTCATCAAGTTTATAGTATCTTTTCCACCAAGTTATCTTGCTGGCCTTCTTTCTAATTTTTACTTGAGAATAAAGTTATCCGTTACAGTCTCTAAAACAAAATAGACCCACAGAATGCCTGAGCTCTTGTGCAATTGCTTCCAATAATACGTGCAAGCTATGTCTATAAAAGTGCGAGGCAATTTATCTCGTCCATTTGACCCCTTTATCTCGCTTAGTTTATCAGTCCATCTTGGAAACACTTTCACCAAGTGACCTGACTATTTATATATACTTGGAAAACATTCCACTGGAAATTACTCTCACAGCGTTCTGTGCAGTATAAAAAAGGAAGTGGTAATCCGATCCGGTTGTTTCATCACCGTGTTTTCTTTAAGATAGCTTCCTGAAGTGTTATTGGCCAGTTAAGGATTACAAAAATCTCCTGCGGGCATTCCAAAACTTCCTCCCAATTCTCTTAGGTTCTTCTAGGGCAAGAAACACGACTTTTCTATTTTTAAAGCTGAAAAGACAAAAGTCTAAGAGGAAGAGAGGTTAGAGATGTGTATTTTCTGTACTGCTACTATTTAGATGTCTATCATGCCCAAGCAATCCTGTTGGGCATTGCAGAATCTGAAAGTACACATGACATTTCCTATGAGGAGACTGACGTGGGAGAAAAAGGAAGTATCTGCCTGATTGATTCGTTATAAGACAGATAAAGGCAAATTCCAGATAACAATGTCTGAGAGTTTCTGAGGAAGACTTTAGGAGTCCTGGCATTTGTTGGGCATCTGAGAATGAATGGAACTTTATTCTGAAGAAGTTGGCCATGAAGTTTCATGGAGGAGGAAAAATAAAATCAAAGATGGGGACTGAAAAAATGTTCCCTAGGAACTGGGCACCAGGCATGCCCCTACCTCTTGCTGCCAATTAGAAATCAGGAGGCATTGGAACACTTTATGCCACTCTTTGTGTGACAGGTCACTCAAGCCTATGCATCTCAACTCTCAAGTATCTTTTAACCACTGATGGCTTCCCATGTCCCCTTTCCCATCCTGTCCTGCTGTCGCCCATGGCCTGTTACCTTCTTTGCTGCTTGGGTGGTCTCCGATGTGCTCTCCACACTGTGCCAAGGAGACCATCCCGACTGCAAACCTAACAAAGCGGAAACCTTCCGTGGTGGCCCATGGCCATTGGATAGAATCCATATGCCCCCCCCCCGTCTATGGCCTGGTTCCATTTGCGGTATTGTTCTTACAAGTCACGTGAGCAGCTGTGCTGACTCATGTGATCCAACTTCAGCTGCCTCACCCAAGAAGTGGGCATTGGCAGCTGCCATCATTAACATGCCTGCCACTGTTACTTCTCTAGGTTTCTTCCTGCCCTGGTCTCTTGAGATCCTTGGTCCAGCTCTTGCTTGTAATTGAATAGCATTATCTACTGGCCTTACATCCATTTGTATATTCTTTTCTGTTCCTCCTTTCATCTCTACAGCCAGACACACTGACAGCAGAATTTTCCAGAATCCCCTGTTCTGTTTTGTCTCCAGGGATTAATGGCTATCTCTGCTCCTATCCCACCTTGCGCAGAGCCCATGATGCTGACGGCTTTCTCAGCTCCATACTGGCTATGTCCCTAGCATAAATTCCCAGAAGTGGAACTGCTGCTCAGACAGTATATGCATTTTAAATTCAGAAGCTCACTGCCGTCTTGCCCTCTAGACAGGGGGTATTATATTCCATTCCCTCAAATAGTGGACAAAGAACCTTATTTTCCTCCACCTTGCTATGCCTGGGCAGTATCACTCCCTTTAGGTTGCCAATCAGATAGGTGAATATGATATATCGTTGTTATTTAATTTGAGTTTCTTTGATATTTAACAGTGTTTTAAAGCATTTGTGCAACTATGTTCATAGCAGCATTGTTTGTAATAGCCAGAACCTGGAAACAACCTAGGTGCCCCTCAATGGAAGAATGGATCAAGAAAGTGTGGATTATATATTCATTAGACTACTACTCAGCGGTAAAAAACAATGACATCTTGAATTTTGCATGCAAATGGATGGAAATAGAAAACAATGTCTACTTTTCCTCTTGTGAATTGTCTCTTTGTCTTTTGGCTGTTTTCCAGTGGGAGTTTTTGTTTCCTTTATTTATTTACAAGATGCCCTTCTCTACTGGCCTTCAGAAAGACCTGTTGCAAATACTTTCTCTGCCTTGTTAGTAACCTTCAAACTTATTAGGTACGTCCTATGTCCTTTTTTGCCACAGGGGTTATGGTATTGCATCTATCAACCTTTCCTTTCCTTCACAGAATCTGAGTAAGATTTCATACTTAGGATGTGTGTGCGTGTGTGCGTGCGTGCGTGCGTGTGTGTGCGTGTGTGTGTGTGTGTATGCCAATCTGTGGAGGCCAGAAGAGAGCATCAGGTCTCCTAGAGCTGAAGTTACAGGTGGTTGTGAGCTGCCTGAATTGGTTTCTGGGAACTGAACCCCCTTTATCACCAAGTACAGCAAGTGCTTTTGACTGCTGAGCTGTCCCTCCAGCCCCAGCTTTTCATACCCAAGCAGATGCCATAGCACAAATGGTGGCACCTGTCTGTCATCTCAGTCCCCAGGGGTCGACATAGAGGAGAATGGGTTCATGACTAGCCAGGGCTACAAAGTGAGACACTGCCTCCAAAACCTGAACAAACAACCCTGCACACAACACACGCACACACAAAATGAAAGAAAAGAAGGAAAAAAAAGGAAAGAAGCTGGGTAGGAGCAAGACTCTGCATTTGTCTTTCATGGTGAAATTATTTTTTAAAATTCTCAATCATCTTTCAGTATTTTCTGAGATTATCATTGTTTTCTTATATTTAAGCCTCTTTCAGAGTTTATTTTGCTTACAAGATATGAAATAAGGCTCCATCTTCATATTGTCTTAAATGAATGCTCCATTGTTTGAATGGTGTTTGGTAGCTTTATTTTCTCCATGAAATGTCAATTAAAAATATTTACTCTGTACAGCGAATCTGTGTATGTGCCTGTGAGTGTTTGCCTGTGTGTGCATGTACATGTAGCTTTATCTTTTGTGCATGAAACACCAATTTAAAATATTTGCATTATACAACAAATCCAGGTGTGTGTGTGTGTGTGTGTGTGTGTGTTCTTGTGATCTTTACTGCTTCCCACTGGTCTATTTTTCCAGAGTTCTCCACTATTTCAAAGGACAGTACCTTTTGAAAACTTTTAACTTCATTTCTTATAATTTTCCTATAGCCATGCCCTTGTGATATGGACTGAGGATGAGGATAGGATTTATAGACCTCTGAGGTCCCATGAGAGGCTTCTGAATCTGGAGTGTTTGGGTGACTTGGGCAGATCTGAGTATCCCCTATGTTGGGGTATTCTTTTAGAAACCCCCAATATGAAGAATGGCTTAAGATCTGAGGATACTTCAGAGCTCCTGGGTCATGGGACCTGTAGGGTTGGGAGTATCTATGTGTGCTTGGACCAGTTTTGAATTGGGTTTGGAGATTAGGCACGCATCTTCTAAAGACTGACCAAGGACAGAGATGAAGGCATAACAGAAAAAGAATGATGAAAAGATTAACAGAATCTGTTAATTTTGTTGTCATTTGATTCGTACTATGTCCCCTACAGAGGGAAAGTTCCCACATTCATAAAATGTTGATACCTAAGCTGTTTTAGTTCTTTTAAACGAGAATGTGGGGAATGACAGATTGCAAAGAGAAACGCTAGTGACAGGAACACTGTGTGAACTATTCTTGTACAGAATAAGTTGCTACTTATTCATACTGTGACATTCTTCTAATATTTTTTGGGCAAGAGGAGAAGGATTTTACCCCAGGACCTTATATGGGCCCCATTCCTACCCTTTCTGGGAGTGAGGGCACGTGAGTCCACCCTGCCTTCACTCACTCATTCATGTTTCTAACCGCCGAGGCCGTCCAGTTATCTTAACTCAGTCCAGCTTCGTGAAATACCATCTGCCAGGCCAGATGAGGCAAAAGCAGCAAATGAGGTTTGGATTAAGGCTCCGAGGAAGCCCTGCTACAGAACTGATCTGTGAAGAGAGGGTGGTGTATGGTTACACAGGTCAAATTCCAGCCAGGGAAGACTTGGGTTAAATCTTCCAAGGCCCATGCTTTCCTGGTGATCAATGGATTTCCTCTAAGCAGGTTATTCCCTTGGGGCACAGCCATCTTTTGTTATTGTACATTTTTGTGGTGACCAGATTTAACCTATAAATAGAACTCACATGACCATTTCCCTCTGGGAACTAGGAACAAATCAGCCCTGGACTGGCCTTCATAGGTGATGTCTCAGATTCGCCTTCATTGGCAAAGACACATTTTTGAGTGTGTGTCTGTGTGCACGCGCGCGCACGTGTGTGTGTGTGTGTGTGTGTGTGTGTGTGTGTGTGTGTGTGTGGCGGGGCGGGGGATGTTCGCCAGAAACTGCACTCATGGAATTTCCCTAAAATGCTGTGACAGTGTCAGGATGTCTCCAGGCAGCTGATTTCTGCTATGAGTTTACAAAAATGAACCCCAGATTTCCCCTGTAGAGATAGAAACAAAATTACTTGCAAGTAGAGGCACAGCCAGGGCAAGTAACAACGAGTACTTCATTAGCTCCCAATTGTGTTGTTGTTATTTTTTGGGGCTTGCATTCTTGAATTCACTCAGTCCTCAGGGAAGGGAAGACATGACTCTCACAGGTTAACTCTTCTTGTGTGGGAGCATGGCTTGTCCATGGGTAGTCTGAAACAGGCCCAGCTTTCCATAGCAGAGTGTGGTTGAGTCTGCAAGGAATGGATCAAGCATACCTTCCTTGTTTGGCTTTGCTCTTTTGACTGGTAGATTGTTCTTATTATGCATTCTAGGGAGAGAGGATACTCTTAGTGGTGAACTCACTGACTACTTGGATGTTGTTGGGCTAAGTGCTGAACTCCAGCAACACAAAAACAAACCCAGAGTCCCTGCCTTAACCAGTGGGTGATGGGAAAGGTGGAAAAATAAACCCAGGATGAGAATCTGGGTGGTTATGAGAACACAGAGAAGAGTCAAGCAATAGAGCAGTGGGCCGGGGGAGAGGAAGAGGGGAAGAGGGAGAGAGAGAGAGAGAGAGAGGGCAGGAGGGAGGGAGAGAAGGGGAGAGAGAGGGAGGAGGGTGGAAGGGAGAGAGAGAGAGAGAGAGAGAGAGAGAGAACCAAAGGGACTGCTTCAGATGTTGTTCCTCAGGAGTTGAGGCCCCTGTCTTTGAGAGCAGATCTCCAGGTCTAGATCTCTCCCAGTAGCCTAGGCTGGCTGCCAGTGAGCCTCCCAGTGCTGGAGTTGTAAGCTTGGGCTAGCATGGCTTCCTTGTTTTCATGGGTTCTGGGGATCAAACATGGGTCCTGATGCTTTTTCCTCAGCCTCATAATTTTGCTTTTTGTATTTTTAATGTTTGTGCCTGTAGTTCAGGTATAAGTGCAAACCTAGAGAAATCCCTCCCTCCCTTTTAGTCTTTGGAAACCTCTATTCCACACGCTTTCTATGAATTTGATGTCTGTTTTATATTATTGGGACCATAATCTGTCCTCAGGCATATGCATTTGTTCACTTACCTTCATGTCTTCAGGCTTCTTCTGTGGTGCTGCATAGACTGGAATATCTTTCCTTACCACAAAGTGACATTCCATTGTCTCTGTAGGGCATTTTCTGCTTATTAGTCCTGTTAATGGGCATTTGGTTGTTTATATCCCCTTCAGCATTGGCAGGGATCTGTGGGAGTCCTCTGTTTTTCAGTCTTGCAGGATATATACCTGGAAGTAGGATTCCTCTGCATATCCTTCAACCATCCCTGTTGATCCCGGGGACTTTAGTTAATAAAGGAACAGAAATGAAATGAAAGAAAAAAGTGTACAGTTTTAGACATCAAGAAAGCATGCATACATGATACATATGTTAGACTTCATCAGCTGTCTAGTTCTCAATCTATATGCTCTGAGGGAATATAATGGATAAAGTTTATAGTTACTGGTACTTGTGCTTTCATTGGGGGAGAAAATTAACTATTTTAGCAATTAGGATGAAGGGCTTAGTTGAAACTTAAATTTTATGGTCATGCATTGTAGCACAAAATTATCTTCCAGGATAAACAGAAATGTTATTTCTGAAGAGGGAGGACAGGCTAGGGAGGAGGGAGTAGACAGTGCTCCTTCAGCACCTCATTAAGAGGATTTTTCCAAGGTCACGTCTTTCAGGGGCATGTGAGCCTTGTAAGCAGGCAAGGACAACATGTGGTTTGAGCTACAGAGGCACTGAAAGAATTTTAGTGATTGTATACAAAACCCTTTGACCTGTGTCCTAAGACATGTCCCAAGCCTCAAATGCTTTTAAAAATAACCTCATCATGGCCAGATGAAGGAGTCATGCTTTTCTCCTCACCTCCCCTAAACGGAGACATCATGGCATAGATGTGGTCAGGATAACACGGCTAAGAGAGTAAATGGCAAACGGAAACTCTTCTGCGATGATATATTCATGACAGACAGGTCATAATTAGGGTGGGAATCTTCTCACTTAATTGTGGTCTTACCTCTCAATCTCTCATTTAGGTGGCTTCCTGGAACTGTTACCCCCTAATTTATTCTGAGCAGTTTGCACTTCCTACTAATTTAACCATCCTGATGCTATACTAAAATGGAAGTGATCGCCCTGGCAGGGTGTGGGGAGCATGGGAAGGAACAGGTGTTGTATGTGAGGAGTCCAGGCCACCTGCTTTTAAGCCATGGTCGTGTGTTTCAGCAAGAACTTGAGGTAGGAAGTTCTGCCATGCTTTTCCACATGCATAAGTGTGCTAAATTTGTCATGCTTTAGTGAAGTTGTCTCTTTCCCACAGTGTCCCAACCACACACAGACAGTGTAAACACAGTGCCAAGGGAAAGAGCAAGGGTGTGTTTATGCACAATCAATATTTTTTTTAAAAAAATTCTTTATTGATTGATTTTGTTTATTGTGAATGTGTGTGTGTGTGCGTGTGTGTGTATAGACACGTGCATGTTGTATCACATGTGTAGAGGTCAGGGCACAACTCTGAGGACTAGGTTCTCTCATGTCACATGGCAGGACCCAAGGATGGAACTCACATTGTCAGGCCCCCACACAGGTACCTCTAACTTTCTGAGCCATCTTGCTAGCCCCACAATCAATATTTTTTCTAACCAATTGGAGAACAATAAAACTGCTATGGAAATAGATTGATGATTATTTGTTACTGGTTCACCACCAAGGCTGTAAGTTTTGTGAGGGAAGGGAACATCTTGCTACCCGCTATATATGCAGTGTCTAGACAGAGTGTGGTGTGTTATCCTCAAGGCCACTGAATGGATGAGTGAGTGAGTCATTGTGCTAAAACTTGGCAAAAGCAGCAACAACAAAACTCTCTATGGAATAAGGAAATTCTAAACATAATATCTGGCCTGCTTGGAGACAAAATTATAGATGATGATTATATTTTCACTTTGGGTAGGTAATGTAGTAGTCTCTCAAAGCTACCCAAGATGGGATCCAAGGAACCTGTGCTGGTGCCTTACAGCATATGGAAGAATTATGGTTGCAGATGGACCAAGACTGTGAATTACTGATCTTAATTACAGTAAGGAGGGTATCCTGTTGGCTCCAATGTAATCACGGAAGCCCTTCAAAGTGAGAGACAGAAGGCAGCATGAAATGAGGGGAGTCTACTCTGCTGGCTTTGAGGGTGGGGGAAAGGGCTGCGAGCTAAGGGCATGGAGCAGACTCTGTGTACCAGAAAGGGAAGGAAGCAGATTTTTCCAGAACACAGTGCTGTTGACACCTTGACTTTAGTTAAGTAAGGCAGATTTCAGACTTCTCATCTGTAGAAGGGGAAGACAAATTAGTGTTGTTTTAAGACAATCACTTTCTAGTAATTCATTATAGCAGTAATAAAAATTTTCTATGTACTAGATATTTGTTCTCTCTTCTCTGTCTCTCTCTCTTGCTTCCTATATGTGTGTGAGAGAGGTGTGCACACCTATGAACATGTGGGAGACCCAAGGAGGGCACTGAGTGTCTACCCTATCACCCTCTCACCCCCTGCCTTATTCCCTTGAGACAGGGTCTTATAGAGCTTTGGCTAGGCTGGCCAGTCAGCTCTGTCAGTTCTCCTGTGTCCCCCAGGGCTAGAGGAACAGGCTTGTGTTCACCTGTCGGCTTTTTTATGGGTGCTGGTGATCCAAACTTGGGTCCTCATGCTTCCCAGGAAATGCTGTGGTGCACAGAGTAACTCCCTGCCCTGCGTGTTGCTTTCTTGCCTGTCTCCTGCTGGCTGTGATGGTTAATTTTGGTTGTCAATTGGAGAAGCTTCAGAGATTCCTGGAGGATTAGTTAAACTTGTCTCTTAGTGAGTCTGTGAAGGACTTTCCAGAGACCATTAGCAAGGAATGGCTCTGTCCGAACCAATGAATTAATCCCTTGATGGATTCATAATATAGTGACATTATTGGGAGCTGGTAAAAGGTGGAAGAGGAATTCTTGTTGGAGTAAGTTCACTGGGGACTACATTTTCCTCTGGACCTTTTTGTATTCTTTTCTTTGTTTCCTGTCCATCAAGAAGTAAACAGGTTCTGCTGCAGGCTCCTGCCACCGTGATATTCTCCCCAAATTCATGATGCTAAGGGATCATAGATTAGATCTTCTGATACTGTTAGCCGAAATAAAGCTTTCCATCCTTAAATCCCCCCTTTCTAGACTCTTGTTATATGTTCAGGCAGGACTGGAACGGCTGGGCTTAGGGCATCTGTCTATTTCAGTTGGGGCTGTAAGTATGTGCCATTGTGTCCAACCAAAGTGCTAATTATTACCAGGAGGTTGTTTTTTCAATTGTAACAATTAAAAAAATGATTTGTCATCATTAAATAATTTCGTTTGGTTTTCTCCATATTTTACCAATTTGTTTCTTAAAAGTCCCTCAGCTTGTTGTCTTTTTTTTTTTTTTTACATGTCAGAGAGGCATATGTCGTCACTGGGTTATTCAGTATCAAAGAACAAAGAACAAGTATTCTCTCTCTCTCTCTCTCTCTTCATAGACAACCCTATTTAAACTCAGTAGGTCACAAAACAAAACTGAAAACAAAACCAAACAAAAGACATGGAAGTGGAAGGGGACTTTGAGGGGGTTAATAGATAACGTATGTGCATAAGATATACATGCATGAAATCATCAAAGAATAATAGAAAAGAAATCTGCTCATCTAAATTTAAAAAGAACAAAAAAGGGCTTATTTTCTGTGTGTAAAGGTTTATTGTATAAGCTTCTTACACTCAAAACTTTCTTTTCAAGGTCAGTTGTCTCCCTTGATCACGTCATAGTGAGTAAAGGGGGTTAGGTGTTAACTGTGGTCGACCAGAAAGCCCAAAGGGGTCGGAAGGGGCCCTTTCACTCAAGACAAGAGCCAGTTACTACAAGAGAATTTGAACCTATTGCTGATCTAGTGGTTCAAAGAGGCCAGAATTTTAAAATATTGATGCACAGATCCAAAGTTTTACATGTGGAATTCAAATATATATCAACTTACTTCTGAATCAAGACACATAAACTTTTTCCTGTATGTAATATTAGGAATTGAACCCAGGGTTTTGTGCATGTTAGGTAAGTACTTATTATTGAGCTACAGTTCTTGATTTTTATTTTAAAATTCAATTTTATTGCATTAGTAATAAGGTGTATCCCAGGGTGGCCACAAACCTGCAGTTACCCCAATTCAACTTCATGTGTCCTGGGATTGTAGGCTTGTGCCATCATACCTGGACCCAGAAAGCATCTTTGATAATGAGTTCAGTTGGGTTTCCTTAAGCATGTGTTTCATTTTAGGCTGTTTGGGACATATTATTAACATGGAGATGTTCAATTTGGGCAGAAGGATTAAGTCCATAAAAACACTGGTGAGGAAAGATGCATATCCACAGTGCAAGTATGTAGGAAGACAACGATAAACAAGCAAACAGTGCTTCTCCCCCCAAATGGTGAGAAAGGCTAGAAATCATCAGACACACTGCTTCAATAATCTGGGGGTTGTCATGATGATTCTGAAAGAGAAAGACAATAGAGCTGAATGTGAAAAATTCATGCCCATGACATCTACATGATGAGTAAGAGAAGACAAGTGACTGACAAATAGAAAACTGTGAACTGTTTGGTGAAGAAAATAGCTTAGAGTAGCTTCCTATTGGTAGGACATAAATTTCACAGAAGTTCAAGTGGTTTGCAGAAAATATTTAAAGATGAAGCACCCTGTTTACACTGCTCAGGTAATGCTGGCGACAAACTGCGGTGATGTCCATGGACCAAAGTCTGTTTAGATGTTGAAGGGGTGAAATTAGAATGTAAGCTGTTAAGGAATTTGCTGTGACATTTGTAGATCTCATAAATGCTTTCAACCGACTTTCCATATAGATGCTGTGGCTTCTTTTGTTTTAAAAATTCAAACAATATTATTAGATACTAGCTTATATCTTGTCATATACAATGTCTTTTTTACACTGACCCACATTCTTGCTTTCATTAACTTTTAATTTAGCACACAAAGTAATATGTTTCATTATGGTGTTTTAGCTGATGTGCATCCTTATGCTTTGTTCTACCCGTCCCTCTCCCCCACTCTCCTCCATTCTACCTGCTCCCTCTGATTGGTTCCTTCCTTGGCCCAAATACCTTCGCCTTCTGCTCTCATGCCAAATAGATTCTATTACTCTCTCTTCTGCCTCTCACTTAAAATCCCCTTTCTAGATCCATGAATCCACCCCCTGCACACACTTAGAATGCATGTTCCACATATGAAAGAAAACAGATAACTTTTGTCTTTCTTAATCTGTGTTATTTCACTTAACATAATGATTTACAGTTGTATCTATTTTTGTGCATGTCATGATTTAATTTTTCTTTATAGCTGAATAAAACTCCATATGTATCTATACTGTATTTTCTTTTTTCATTCATCTGTTTGTGGAAATCTGGATTGGTTCTGTTTCCTGGCTATTGTGAACAGGGCAGTATCATCACGAGTATGAAAGTGATGATATGCCATGGGAACTTTCAGACATCTGTCTGAGCAGTGTAGCTGGATCACAGAGCACTGCTTTTTAGTTTTTGAGAAAATTCTGCTCTGATTTCCACTGTGGCTTGCACACATTTTCATCCCCTCCAGCATTGGGTAAGAGTTCCTCTTTCTTTACTTCCTCCTCAATATTTGTTGACACTTGTTTTATTGATGATAGCTGATCTGACTGGGTTAAGATAGAATCCAAATGTAGTTTAATTTGTAAGGATACAGGAACACTTTTCAAACATTATTTGACCATTTAAACATCTTTGTTGTGTGTGTGTGTGGGGGTCTGTTTATTCAGCTAATTGTCCTACTTAGTTGAGGTTTTTGTTGTTTAATTTTTGTAGTTCTTCATAGAATCTAGATGTTAGTTCCTTGTATGATGTGTAGTTGACAAAATTTTTTCCGAATGGTGGCAGTGGTGTGTGTGTGTGTGTGTGTGTGTGTGTGTGTGTGTGAGAGAGAGAGAGAGAGAGAGAGAGAAAGAGAGAGAGAGACTTCATTTTAGTGGTTATTTCCTTTTCTGTGTAGAAACTTTTCCATTCATGTAATCCCATTTTTGGGAACATTTCCTGTGTTATTGGTGTCCTTTCTAGAAAGCTTTTGCCTACCCTTCTGTCTTGAAGTGATTTACCAAGTTTCCTCTAGCAGTTTCAGATCTTAAGGTTTTGGTCTTTGATCAACTCTGGATTAATTGTCATTCAGGCTAAGAAATATGGATCTAGTTTCATTCTACATGTAGAAAAGCGGTTTATTAAAGAGGCTGTCTTTTCTACACTCAATGTATGGGTTTACTCCCCAGACCTCTGGGCAAGTTTCGTGTCTTTGCTCTCTTACGCTAGATTCTTCCATGCTGGTTTGTCACTATGGCTTTGTGGAACAGTTTTAAGTCAGATATTGTAGTACCCTAAGCACTGCTCTTTCTGCTAAAGATTGCTTTGACTCAGATCATTACCCCATTTTTAAATGGGTAATTTAGCACTTTAATGTCTAGTTTCTTGAGTTTTTTGTATATTTTGGAGATCAGACCTTTGTCCGATGTGGGGTTAGTAAAGATCTTCTCCCACTCAGTAGGATGCCTTTTTGTTTTAATGACAGCGTCCTTTGCTTTACAGAAGCTTCTCAGTTTCAGGAGGTCCCATTTATTCATTGTTGCTCCTATTGTCTGTACCACTGGGGTTTTACATAGGAAGTGGTCTCCTGTGCCCATGTATTGCAGGCTACTCCCCACTTTCTCTTCTATCAGGTTAAGTGTGGTCGGATTTATATTGAGGTCTTTAATCCATTTGGATTTGAGTTTTGTGCATGGAGATAGATAAGGATCTATTTTCATTGTCCTACAGGTTGACATCCAGTTATGCCAGCACCATTTGTTAAAGATGAGAATTCTCAACAGAAGTTCAAATTGCCAAAAGATACTTAAGGTCATGTTCAACTTCCTTAGCAATCAGGGAAATGCAAATCAAAACAACTTTGAGATACCATCTTACATCTGTCAGAATGGCTAAAATCAAAAACACCAATGATAGCCTATGCTGGAGAGGATGTGGTGTAACAGAAACACTCATCCATTGCTGGTGGGAATGCAAACTTGTGCAACCACTTTGGAAATCAGTGTGGCGGTTTCTCAGGAAATTGGGAATCAACCTACCTCAGGATTCAGCAATACCACTCTTGGGAATATACCCAAGAGATGCCCAATCATACTACAAAAGCATTTGTGCAACTATGTTCATAGCAGCATTGTTTGTAATAGCCAGAACCTGGAAACAACCTAGGTGCCCCTCAATGGAGAATGGATCAAGAAAGTGTGGAATATATACATATTAGAGTACTACTCAGCGGTAAAAAACTATGATATCTTGAATTTTGCATGCAAATGGATGGAAATAGAAAACGCTATCCTGAGTGAGGTAACCCAAACCCAAAAAGATGATTATGGTATGTACTCACTCATTAGTAGACCCTAGCCATAAAACAAAGGACACTAAGCTTATAGCTCACAAGCCCAGAGAAGCCAAATAGCAAGGTGAACCCAAAGAAAAACATATATAGATCCTCCTGGAAATTGGAAGCAAACAAGATTGCCAGGCAGAAGTTGGGAATATCGGGGCGGGGATAGAGGTGGGGATGGGGGGTGGGGAAAGGGGAGAGGGGGAAGGAGAGGGAGAAGGGAAGGACTGGGGAGAGCTTGGGGGAG
>PVIU01003550.1:0-107736 GCA_004026605.1 Ondatra zibethicus | reverse complement strand
CAGCTAGGTCCTTGGGCAGCAGAGGAGAGGGTGCAGGAACTATCATTGTCCCATAGTCACACTGATGAATATCTTGATCACCACCATAGAAATGTCGTCTGATGGATGGAGATAGAGACAGAGACCCACATTCACTTCAGAGCAATGGATTGAGCTCCCAAGGTCCAGTCGAAGAGCAGAAGGTGGGAGAAGATGAGCAAGGAATTTAGGATTGTGAGTGGCTGGACCACCCACTGAGACGGTGTGCCTGATCTAATGGGAGCTCACCAAATCCAGTGGAACCGGGACTGAACGAGCATATGATCAAACCAGACTCTCTAAATGTGGCTGCCAATGGGGGCAGACTGAGAAGCCATCAACAATGACACTAGGACCTATCTCTTCTGCATGTATTATCTTTTTGGGAACCTAGTCTATTTGGATGCACGCCTTCCTAGGCCGGGATGGAGGGGGGAGGGCCTTGGACTTCCTACAGGGTAGAGCACCATGCCCTCTTTTAAGGAAGCAGCGGGAGGGAGGGGGGAGCGGGAGGGGACTGGGAGAAGGGGAGGAAATGTGAATTTTTTTTGAATGGAAAAAATAAAAGAATATGGAAAAAAAAAGAGATTGCTTTGACTACCGGAGGTTTTAGTGCTTTTATGTGAATTTTAGAATTGTTTTATCCAGTTTTGTGAAAAATGTCATTGGAATTTTGATAGAAATTGTATTGAATTTGTAGGTTGCTTTTGGAAATATGGCCATTGTTACAATACCAACTCTGCCAATCTGTGAACATGAGTTGGCTTTTCATCTCCCGGTGGTGTTTTCTTCAGTGCCTTAAAGTTTTTATTGTAAAGATATTGCACGTCCATATTTCAGGTTATTTTTTGATATTTTATTTTGGAAGTTACTGTGAATGGGATTCTCCCCCCTGGTTGTTTCCTTGGTGTGTTTGCTACTGCTATATAGGAGAACAAATGATTTTTGTATTTTGATTTTGACCCTCATATTTTGTTGAAAGTACTTATCATTTTAAAATTTCTGGGAGAGTCCTTAGGGTCTAATAAGCATACAATATAGCATTATT
The DNA here is from genome assembly GCA_004026605.1 of Ondatra zibethicus. Classification (NCBI taxonomy): domain Eukaryota; kingdom Metazoa; phylum Chordata; class Mammalia; order Rodentia; family Cricetidae; genus Ondatra; species Ondatra zibethicus. Next base: position 106,670 of record PVIU01003550.1, on the reverse strand, counting down.
TCACTGGCAAAATGAATTATTTCATTTCTTCCTTTCATATTAGAATTTATTTTTTCTTGTCTTGTCACTGTAGCTAAAACTTCAAGAATTTTGTTGAATAAGAGTAGAGAGAGTGGGTACTCTTGTCTCACTCCAGATTTTAGAAGAAGTATTCTAAATTTTTCCCCATTTGATATAACATTAGCTATATATAGATCATATATATTATATATAGATTATATATTGCCTTTGTTATGTTACAATATACTCCTTCTATTCTTAATTTATTCAGCCTTTTATCATGAAAGAATATTGAACTTGCTCAAACATCCTTCTGTGTCTCTCCAGATGCTCTGTGATCTCTGTCCTTAAGTCTGTTTGTGTTGTGTCTTCCAGTTATTGATTCACATATAGAACAAATTTGCATGCCTGGAATGAAGCCAACTTGTCCTTGCTGTGTGATAATTTCAGTGTGTTTTTAAATCCAGTTTGCTAGAATTATATTGACAATTTTGTGTCTATTCTCACCAAGGACATTGATTGGTCCAGTTTACTTTTTTTGGTTGTGTCCATATGCAGCTTTGGTATCAGGGTGATTCTTGTTTCACAGGATGAGTTTGCTACTGCTCATTCCCCTACCATTTATTTTAGGACAGTGTGTAGAATATTGGTGTTAAAGAAGAACTGACTCTTCTTTAGAATTCTTCTTCAGTAGAATTTGGCAGTGAATCCTTTAAATCCTAGCCTTGTCTTTGTTGGGAGACTTTATTACTTCTTCAGTTTTGTGGATTGTTATGGAACTGTTTAAGTTGTTTATATTCTTGATTTAATTTTGGCAGGCTATATATGTCTAAGAATTTCCCATTTCTTCTAGGCTTCCCAGCCTTTTTTGATATATGTTTTCAAAGTATTCCCCAATGTTTCTCTGTATTTCATTGGATTATATACTAACCTTTCCTTTTTTTTTTTTAGTGCCTAATTTTATTATTTTCAGTTTCCTTTATCTTTAGAGAGTTCAGCTATGGACTTATCAATTTTCTTTATTTTTTCCAAAGATTAAACTCTTTGATTGCTCCTATGTAATGTACTTTTAGTTTCTATCTCGCTGCTTTATTCCCTGATTTTTGTTGGTTCTTTTTGTCTACCACTTTGGGGTTTAGATGGTTCTTGCTATCCTAAGAACAAGATGTGTATTATTAGGCTATTTGTTTGAGCTCTTTTGGTTTTTATTTATTTATTATTTTAAATGTAAGCATTCATAGCCAGAATTTTTTTTTAGAATTATCATAGCTGTGTTCTTAAAATTCTGGTAAATTGTACTTTAATTTTCATCTGACTCTAGGAATTTAGAATTTTCCTCCATGATTTCTTCAATGACTCACTTGTAATTCAAGTCTCCATTGTTCAGTGTTTGTGTATTTGTTAATTTTTGTTTTTGATTCTTTGTTTTATTATACTGTAATCTGGTAGGATATAAGAAATTATTTTGATTTTTTTACTATTTGGCAATACTTGATTTGTGACCTAGAGTGTTATTTATTTTACAAAAGATCCTATAATCTGCTAAGAAGAATGTATATTTGGTATCTGTTAGATGGAATATTTTTTTACATTTATTAAGTCCATTTTATCTATGTGCCCTGAGGTTTCTTTGTTAATTTTTCATTTTGATGTCCTGTTGAAATCATTTATTATCTTTATATTAAGACCTAACTAACCTTTCATGTCCATTACTGTTTTTATGAAATTGGAAGCCTCAATAATATTTGGTATATATATACTTGATGAATTGTTCCCTTTATTGCTATGTAGTGACCTTATTTTTCTCTTTTGATTAAGTTTGGTTTGAAGTTGATTTATTGATTCAGCTTGTTTGGGGCCCCCATTTGCTCAATAGTTTGTCTCCCATCCTTTTGTTCTTCAGCAGTGAGGTATGCTGCTTCTTGGAGACAAAGGGTATTTAGTACATTGTCAGTCTGGGTTTCTTTATTGACAGAAAATTGGGTTGATTCCATTTGCATTTAAAGTTACTCTTGGAAGGTATTTACTCATTCCTATAATTTTATTGTTCCTTTTCATGATTGGATTATTATTTTTCATTTCTCCCTTATTAGTATTAGCGTTTTACTGGTTGACTGTTGGCCGTGATAGATTTCTTACTACCTCTTTCTTGTTCACCAATTCCCTTCATGCAATTTATTCTTGCTTAAGCTCTCATTATTGAGACTTTCTTCTTCTCCTTCTCCCTCTCCCCCTCCTCCCCCTCCTCCTCCTTCTCCTCTCCCTTCTCCTCTTTCTTCTTCTTTCTTCTCCTCCTCCCCCCTCCTCTTCTTTGTATTAATATTTCTTTGAGCAACTTCTGAGATGTTTGCTTGGTGGTTATGAATTGTCTTAATTTGTTCTTGTCTGGACTATCACTCTGTTAATTTTAAATGACAGCTTTGCTGAATATAGTGATCTTGTTGGTAGTTATTTGTTTTTAGGGCTAAAATACATCTTGTTTGTATTGTTTAAAGGTTATGGATGAGAGAACTGATATTTCTACCTTTGTGGGTTGGCATTTCCCCTTATAGTTTCAAGTATTGTTTCTTTGCTTTGCATTTTTTTTTAATCTAAAGCATGATATGTCATGAAGATGCTTTTCTCTTATCGTGTCTATTTGGAACTTTAAATGCCTCTTATATTTGGATGTTTATTTTTCTAGATTTGGGAAAATTTCTTCTGTGATTTCATTGAAAACATTTTCTATTCTTTTTATGTTTTTCTCTTCTCCTCTTCTTGCCTATGGATTTTTAGGTTTGCTCTCTTGATTGGATCTCAGAATTCTTATATGCTGTAGTCATATTAGTTTTTTCCTAAAAATGTTTGATCATAATATTTTATTTACTTTGTTCTCTATCCCTGATATTCTTTTTTCTGCTTAACAGTTTGCGATGCTTCCCATTGTGCTTTGTATTTGATTAATCTCCAACATTGTATTTTTCTTTAAAAAAAACAATTTTAATTATCTTGTTCAGGTTTATCCATACAATTGACTATTCTGTTATATTTCTGATTTTCTCATCCATTATGCTGACTTTTCCTTCTTGCTGACATTCCTATTTAGGTTCTGGGTTGAACTAATCTGCTTCCCCCCTCCCCCCCACCACATTATGTACTTTTATTTTTTTAAAAAAAGAAAACAAACTTTCTTTTTTCATTTTACATACCAATCCCAGCTCCTACTCCCTCCCTTCCTCCCATTCCCTCCACCTTCCCCTCCCTCCACCCCCAAATTACTCCCCAGAGAGGGCAAGGCACATTGCTCCAAGGAAGGACCAAGGCCCTCCCCACTATATCCAGGCTGAGCAAGGTATCCATCCTAAGAAAACAGGTTCCAAAAAGTCAGTACAAGCAGCAGGGACAAATCCTGGTGCCACTGCCAGTGGCTCTGCAGTCTGCCTCAGCCATACAGCTGTCACTCACTCATAAGTGGATAGTAGCCGTAAAGCAAAAGATAACAAGCCTATAGTCCATGACCCTAGAGAAGCTAAGTAACATGGTAAAACCCTACGAGTAGCATATATAAAGCCCCCTGGGAAGGGGAAACAGACAATATCTCCTCAGAAAATTGGAAGCATGAGGGTGGGGGGAGAAGAGAGGACTGAAGGGGAGGAAGAGGTGAGAAAGGGAGGAGGGGGAGAACCTAGGGAACAGGATAGTTGAGATGGGGGAAAGACAGAGATGAAGAGCAAGGAAAGAGATATTTTGATTGGGGCAGCCATTGTGGATCTAGCAAGAAACCTGGCACTAGAGAAATTCTTAGGAATTCACAAGGATGACCCCAGCTAAGACCCTAAGCAACAGTGAAGAGTGTGCCCTAACTGGCTTTGCTGTAGTCAGATTGATGATTATCTTAAATGTCACCATAGAACCTTCATCCAGCTTCTCCATCCTGATGGAGACAGTTCCAGAAACCCACGGCAGAGCACTGGGCAGAGCACTGGGCTGAGCTCCCGAAGTCCAGTTGAAGAGCGGGAGGAGTGAGAATATGAGCAAAGAGGTCCAGACCATGATGGGGACACCCACTGAAACAGCTTACCCGAGCTAATGGGTTCTCACCAACTCCAGACAGACAGGGAAGGAACCAGCATAAGACTAATCTACTTGTTTTCTCCTCTTTTGGGCATTGTCTGTCTTTTCTAGTAAACTCTCAAATTCTTCATCTGGCATCTTTGGGTTCAGAAGCTGAGGAATTGTATGTTTTTAGAGGACTGATGTTGCTTTGCCTCCTCATGCATCACAAGCAAATATAGAACTCTATAGAAGTGACTCTTGAGAGAGCACATTTGACTATATCTGTGGGGTGTATATATGCACATCCCACAAAATATGGATCAAAAATATTAGAAAAGATTGTGTTTGTTTTAACAACCTTTTCATCATTCTCTACACAATATAATGTAATGACTATTTCGGGTATATAGTGGGTCCTTTCACTATTTTGGGTATTGTAAGTCATCAAGAGATGACTTAATGTTTAAGAGAGCCTATGCACAAGTTATGCGCAAATTCTGTGCTCCTTTGTATAGGGAATTTGAACATCTATCTGTAGATTTCAGATTTATGGATCCTGGAACCAACTCCTCAAGGACTTGATGGAAAAGTGCACTTCTCAGCATGTGGGAGGACTGTCTGCCCTGCTTTCAGAATTCAAAGGGCTTTACTCACACTACATCTAGAGGAAATGCCCCAGGCAATGCTGCCTTTGAATTTACTCAGGAACCCACTGGTGAACTGCTTCTTGGAACACAACTTATTTGTAAATAAAAGAGCTTTTCAAAAATACTCTCTCTCATTAAACTTACAGAAGGGTTTTTAAACAGTTTCCTAATTTTTCTTCTTTGAACAACTTAGGGCAGCAATATGTAAAGTAGCTCCCATTTTAGCATAGATGAACCATTGTTTTATACTCGTGTGGAAACTTTTCTAGGTTAAAATGATCTTAAATGCCAGAATCATCCTTCCCTAACCAAAATGGTGCAGGTAGGCAGGCAAGAGATGTTAGAGCAAGGGTGGCTCATTCTCTTATGACTTCAGCAGGTGTTTGGGGATGTCATTACCCATGTACTCAGGCCCGTCTGGTCCCTTGTCAACAGTGACTTTGATGAAGGCAGCAAAGCAGGAACAGATATGTAAAGACTTTAGGTTTACAAACCATCCCAAAGAAGTGCTCTAGAGAACTTGGGACATGCCTCAGTGGGTAAAGCGCTTGCTGCACAGGTATGAAGGCCTGAGTCTGAGTCCCCAGAACTCACGCAAAAGTTGTGTGTGGTAGTGAACACACCAGCGATTCCAGTGTTCTCACAGTGAGATGGGAGGCAGAGACAGGAGAATCTCCAGAAACTTGGACCAGCTTGTCTGGTGTGTGTAGTGGTCAACAACAGATCCTTTGTCAAATAACTTGGAAGATGAGGGACTACACCCAAATTACTCTCTGATCTTCACAAACATGTTATGGCATGTGTGGTGTCTGCATTCACACACAACCACACAGGAATCTATGTGTGTGACACTTATCCAAAGCTCTAATTGTACTCAACAATTAATCGCTAAACAAGATTTAAAGTCTACCCAAGCCCTTCCAGCTTTATTTAATGGCTTCTTCCTGGTCATTATATCCAGGGCAAAAGCAGGCTAACAGCACAAATAAACAACAGATTTTTACTCTATAAAAACACTGTCTTTTTCCTTTTAGAAGCACACATATTTTCAATCTAAAGCAAGATGGCCGCATGAGAGAAGCAGCTGCATTGTTTGCTGCCAGCCACAAAGCTTAACTCTCCCCAGATGGAAACCTTCACCCTTTCTCCCTCCTCATAATTTTTGTCTGGAATGAAACTACTAAGGGAGACTGTTTTTCTCATGTGAACTTAAAAGTGAGACACAGATTTGCAACTTCAGTGGTAAGTACCCGGCTGACAGGGCTTCATCTCAAACCCCTTGGATACGCACTGAAGCCAATGGTATGAGAAAATAGAATTCTTAACAGAGATAGGTCAAAGGTATGAACTTTTAAAATTTAAGATCATTTTAATCAAAAGAAAACCTTGATTCTAACCTAACAAGGACAGTCCTTTGTGTAATGGCTCACAGGCTGTTCATATTAAGAATGAAAAAGAGAAAGAAAAGTAGACACCCTAGTTAAATGACAGAACAAGACAATAATAGACTTCATTCTGGTGGCAACAGCTGCCTGGGCTTAAAATAGAAGCCAAACAGCACATATATTATTGACTGTGAGAATCCCCATATCCCTGTAGAATAACACACATGAAAAATGTTTGATACATATACTGTGAGTACACACCATACATATATGTATGTTATTTACAGAAACATGAATGGAGGTTTTATTATATTTAAATCATGGGATATAGAACATGAAGATTTTTTCATTGTCTCGAAAGGAGCCCTTTTCTAGCATAGGGAGAAGTTTGTGATTGTAAGAGAACTCTGTGTGTGAATGTGTGTGGGTGAGTAGAAGTGTCTTTAGTGCTTCTAGGTTTACGCATACCCTTTATGCCACCAAGTGTTCCTCATAACCACCTAATGGAATGCCTGTCCCTCTAGTTCAGTGGTTCTCAGCCTCCTAATGCTGTGACCCTTTGATACAGTTCCTCATGTTTTGGTGACCCCCAACTGTAAAATTATTTCGTTGTGACTTCATAGCTGTAATTATGCTACTGTTATGAGTTGTAATGTAAATATATGTGATCCCTGAAAGGATCATGCTTCACAGGTGCTCTAGGAAACATATAGAGGAGCCTTTTATTTGTGCTGTGCATTTGCCCTGCAGAGAGATGACATATCATAACGGATAAGAGTGAGGTCTGAAATTGTGTTCTTGATCAATATATGTATGTATATGCACATACATGTGTGCATATACATATTGGGGTGTCTGTGGGTTGGCAGGAGTCATCTGCTCTATTCTGGTTTTGGAGAGAGGTAGTTCCTCTCCTGAGGTCTCTCATCCTCCTGATATTATACCCTGGCATATCCATCATGTGGGGATGTCAGAGGTTAGGGAGATCTAGTCTTGTTACGCTTCTGTGTTTTCAGCATGTTGCCTCCCCATAGCTCATATCCCACTGCCAGAGCATGTCACAGAGAAAAACAAGAGTCAAAGAAAGTTGGCCTTTTGATGGGAGGAGCAGCACAGGACGCCATTATAGAGAATAAGCAACTAGTGCCATTAAGAGTCTACCACTGAGAGATACATTAAACTTGCCCCAAACAGGCTCACTGAAAGGCATTGCTATGCAGAAGAGAAGTTATAAATGTCACAATGACTTTCCCATTGTCCATGGTGGAATTTCCAGAAAATGAAGCTATTTAGAGATGTTTGCCTTCTCTATTGCCTTCTTTCCAGTAGAGAACTTAATCTTGTGAAATTCCTTACTGTTACTTTGAGGGAAGCTGCCTTACCACTTACCGGACTGTTTCTAGAACATTCCTCACTGTCTAACAGCAAGGAAGATGTACTTGGGATGCTTTATGATATGTTTAACTCATTTTGTGAAGCTCCACTGAAGTTTCTCCATCAGTGTGCCTATTAGTTTCCTTTTTTTGTTGTCACAAACACCTGACAAGAGCAACTTAAAGGAGAAAGGGTACACTCTGACTCACAGTTTGAGAGGATACAGTCCGCATGACAGAGCGCACACGACTGCAGAAGCAGTAGGCAGCTGATTATGATACACCCACAATCAGGAAGAGGATGAATGAGCATGACGTGGGGTGGAGTTGTAGAACTTCAGAAGCCTCCCTAGTGCTCTACTTCCTCCCCCAAGGCTCCACCTCCTACAGGTTAAAGACCTTCCCAAAAGACTGCTGTCAGCTAAGGACCAAGTGTTCAAACACATGAGCCTGTGGGAACATTTCACATCCAAACCACACCAGCGAGCTTATAGACGCTCCTCTAGACACACTTTCCTGCTCACTCTTTCTTAAACACATATGCCCACATAACCACACACATTTCACACCTATAGTCCTCCGGCTCCCCAAGAGAAGCATGAATTCATAAAGACAATGTAGCCCAAATGCATAAAGAGAAAGATATACATTTCTCACTGTGAAGTGGTGTTACTCCCAAGATGTTTTTTTTTAAATAGTAGATTGCCAGAGAATAAAACATCACGACCTTTTCTTGACCCAAAGGTTGCCTTCTCCTTTTCTCAGTTATATATGGCAAGTTAAGAAATTAATTCTTTCTATTATTCATATAATATTTTAATGTATGACATTTAAACATCATATCACCCTGAGTTGCTTTTGAACAAATATTGATGTTAACGCAAACAGCAGAGCCTCTTAGGTTGAGGGTTAAGTTGGAATCCTATGGGTCAGGGCTAACCCTTCCTTACGTTTAGTTGCAAAAGATGAAAATGAAATATCATAATCACCTCTCAGGCAATGGGATCATTAGACAGAAATGCTTTGTGGATATGACAGCACATTTGTGTGAATTCATCATTTCGAAAAATGAAATAGAAAACGTTTAGACATGTTTTTCTTGATGAATTTAATTACCATATCATTTAGGCTTTTAGCAAGTAGATTTTTGCTATCAGGAATATTGATGAACTATATAGTTCTCAAACCACCAAATCCCTGTGGAGTTTGTGGTCAGCTCCAGTTCTGATCAATTACTGGGAACATGAGGATTTCTATTTCCAGATACTTTGAGAATCAGAATAGCATCTGCTAAACTTTTTAGGTGTCAAAAGACATTGACAACGTTTAATGGTGTGTACGAATCTAAGTAGAAGGTTTCAGTTTTATGTTTCTATCTAGCAACCCTGCACCCACTTTAGCCATTATGCTGCTCTCTTAGTGGGTGTTTTCGTTGGAGTTTTTATTGCAGTGGTAAAACACCGTGACCCTAACAATTTGGAGAGGAAAGGATTTTTATTTCTCTTTACTACTCTCAGGTCACACACCATTAATGCTGGAAGTCAGGGCAGGAACTCACATAGGGCAGGAACCTGGAGACAGGAGCTCATGCAGAGGCCAGGGAGGAGTAATGCTTTCTTTATTGCTTCTCATAGCTTGCTCAGCCTGAGTTTTTATAGCACCCAGGACCACCAGACTCGGGGTTGTGCCACCCATAGTGACTTGGGCCTCTCATATCAATAATCCATCAAAAGCTTAACCACAGGACAGTCTGGTAGGGACATTTTCTCAGTTGAGGGTCCTCCTCCAAAATGACTTTAACTTGTGTCAAGTTGACATGAAAACTATCCAGTACAGTGGGAGGACTTAAGGGATTTTTTGAGAGCCTTCCAGCTCCATTGTTCTGAGACTTCTTTCTTTTCAACACAGAATGCAGTAGAAATGCTCAGTGTTTGTTGCCAGACTCTGGAACTAGGCAGAGGTAGACTTGAAGTCCTGTTTGGCCATGTATTATGGTACAAACTGGCAAATACTATCCCTAGACCTCTATTCATCTGCAAATAAGGATAAATGTAGTATTGACAAATATACTCTACTTCACAGGCTTGGGCCAGGCTCTCTGAGACCTCTAGTTCACATAAGATGAACTTGGATTTCAGTCTCTGTCTGTGAAGAGTTCGATTTAGCAAGATTCCTATTAAATCAGTTTAGAAAGATTCCCTATTCTCCATATCTGACCGAAGTCCTTATGCCACACCACCCCCTTGTCCCCATTTTGCTCAGAATAGCTTCACTGGTCCACTGCTGCTTACCCTGCTCTTGAGTGACAAACCCCTCTCTTGCCTTGCTGTGTTTGAAGTTGAGCCCAGCACTTCTCTTCCCTATAGCCAAACCCCACCACAGTGCTTTCTACCCATGGTGCAATGCTCTTGAATACTCTGCCTTGTCTTTTAAAAAGAGCCAGTAAGTTTTTTCTCAGAGTGTCTGCTGTACACGGTTGTGGTGACGACCGGAGTTGGAATGTAGGGAAAGCAGACAGTGAGGAGTCTGGGACAGGGAGAGTGCGTGCTGCTTTCCCACATTTATTGTGGTCATTGCTGCTTTTCATTCTGTTCTCACTTCTTTGATACTTTGCCTTCCTCTTTCTTTAGATGCTTTTGGTCAATATTTTTCCCAGGGCATTGCCTTCTCTGGTTTGAACACTGCGTCCCTTGACTCTCCTTCACGAGATGTATGGAAACATCTCATCTTCACTCTGCTTCCCTCTCAGTGAGAACTAGCAAATGGATGGAAATAGTCTCAAATCCATTGCCAAGGCATATTTCCTGGATTAATGGAAACTAAAAGAGTAATATATAGCAATTGCCTTTAAAGCCTTCCACTTATCTTTAGTTTGCTTTTACTTTGTCAAGATGTCTTAAACACCAGACACTCCTGAAGGAAGAGGCGTCAGCTGATTTACTCCCCACAAAGCCATTTACAAAGGGGTGTGTTAAGGTCTTAGTACCCAGGATCTCAGAATGTAATCTTATTTGGAAAGAGCACTGTGCTGAGGTAAGCAAATCTAAGTGACAATGGTAGGCGAGACCAATAGAACAGGTGTCCTTATGGATGGGGGGCACTGTCGCAACATCTCAGAAGGAAGATGCTGTGGGGATTGCACTGAGTGTATCAGGTAGAGAGGTAGTGTTGGTCAGTAGATCTACAAGGAAAGGAGTGCCCGAGGGGGACAGAGGCTGGGAGAAGAGCACGGAAACAGGTGCTTCCCGGGCGTGGTGGAGCACGGCAGATGCCTATCTTTTAGACTTTGAGACATTGCATTTGTGTTGTTTTAAGTGGCCCAACTCACGGTAGCTTTGGAAGATCAGAACATAGGCTAGGTACTGTGGTTTCAAATAAAAAGATAGAGTAATAAAAGTTTAGATCTGTATGTCCCTTACAGGACACCAAGTGAATGGAAGTTAAAAGCTCAGAGTTCAAAACCAGGGAGGTACACTGTAATCACCTTTTATAAAAATCCCACCTCACAGTTGGTTACAACGCAATTTGATGCTGATATGGATGTTTCTGCAGTGCAGTGACCATTAAAAATAAGCAACATCACAGATGTTAAGAGCATTCCTAGTGTGTTGTGTCGTGGCACAAAGAATCTGAGACTTTTCATTGTCTAGAGGCCATGGGATCAGGCTACATTTCCATATGGATTTTGATCAACAATCATAAATAACAGAGAACCTGCTTATAAACAACCTGAAGGCAGTGGGGCAGACAGATGGTCCTTTGGAGGTGGGATCAGGAGAGTTTAAAATGGCAAAAGAGTCCTACCTTATGCACACACTCAATGCTAAATCCCAATGAATGAAGCATCACTGGGGAAGTTAGAGTTTTACTCAGATTCCAAATGAGTTTAAAGTCTGATGTTTTGATGCTTTAAATGTCTTGTGTAAAAGAAATCAACATTTTGAAAATAATTAAGAGCCCTGTAAGAGAAAAATCTTTTGTATTTGGGGAGAAACAAGAACATCAGATGCCCTGGAGATGCTGTCTTCATATCCGTGGCTATAAGGTAAAGGTGTTTAAGTCTAGGCTCCTCCTGAAGGCAGCAGAGGGATCTTTCTATGGAGTTCTTCTGTGGGGAATGAAGCAAATCTTAGAGCATGAGTGGGAAATGCACAAGGGTCTTGTATCTTGTCAGTAAACTCTGCAAGGATTGTTCCTTATTTTATTTTATCCAGTGTAGGAACCCAAAAGTTAGATCAGTGTTTAGAGAGGATTAGCATGGTCAGGTCATCCTCATATAGAATGGCTGGAGGTGTTCATGATATCAAAGGATTTGTTAGTAGACCAATCCTCACCTCCTACATGTAACTATACAGAAATTTCTACAAGCACAGACCAGTAAGGGTCTTTGTCCTCACTAATAGTACATACAGGCTTTGACTATTGGAGTTAGCCCAGGGCATAGCTATCTGTAGGCACCGGATGAGTGCACCCCACATACATGGGTTATGTTAGCCTAGTGATTCTTTCTTGACCTTTAGCACCAAGAATATTGAAACTTAGCATTGGTTTTGCTTGATTTCCTTTGAGTGACCAGATACCATTTGTTGTGTTTAGGTTTGAAAGTGCGATGTACAATACAAAGCAGAGGGCTCATCCTGTGTTCCAAGCTACAGGGACAGTAAACTAATGTAGGTTCTTCTCACTAGGATTCATGAACTCCATTAAGAAGGGTAGTGAGAACTTATATATCTTATGGGGTATTAACAAAAATTGATGTGTGTTGGGTGAATGATGAAATAACAGAACTTAAACTCAAATGTGTCGATTACATTTATTTAATTTTAAAATGAACTTCAGATTAAAATAAAGTAAAATTTAGAAGTAATCATGAAACTGTTTAAACATTGATGACAGAATTGTGAAGAAAAAGGCAAATTCATTCAGTTTTCTTAAGAGCAACATCTTGGTTATGGAGAGCTATATAGATCTCCATTGCCTCTGAGTGAGCAATCTCCAGTCTTACAAGGTTCATTTAGTGAGAAAAAAAGCAGAGAGAACCTCTGCACACACCTGCTGTGTTCAATGCTGTCTTAATGTCTGAAACTGTGAATAGCTATTTACAACCTGAGGGAGATGGGAGTGAGTGACAGCTCACTGAGTAGAGTTTAGGTACCTGCCATGGGATGCTAGTCATTCTCCTTCTCAGACATACCTGATGGGAGCGTTCGCTACTTTCCACACTATGGGTGATTGCACACCTGGCAAGAAGCAGCATGAAAGAGGAAGCACTTATTCTGGTTCATGGTTAGTGACGGGACAGTCCACTAGGGTGGATGGGTGAGGTGTGGTGAGCAGGTGGCTGGGAATCTTTATACTGCAAGGAACAAAGAAGCAGAGAGTAGATTGGGAATGGGGTGGGGCCTGATTTTTAACTCTCAATGTCTAGCTTCCTATGTCAGTGACCCGATTCCTCAACTTGAGTGTTTTTCCCCCAAACAGTGTCTCCAAATGGAGCTCAAGTGTTCAAACGCATCAGATTTTGGAAGACATTTCACATTCACATCACGTTGAGATGATTAGAGATTAGATCCATATCTAGCCATAAAATATATTTCTGTTTCACATATACCTTGTACATATAACCTGGAGATACTTTACTTTTTTTCAAAATATTGCTCATGTATTTCTTCAATTTTTTGAAGTTATGTGTATGTTTATGGGTGTATGGGTACTCGAGAAGGTCAAAAGAGGGATTATGGTCTCCAGAACTGGAGATACAGGTGGTTGTGTGTTCCCTGCTCTGGTGTGGATGCTGGGACCAGGACTTAAGTTCTCTGCAAAAGCAACTAAACACTTGTTTTAGCCAAGATTTCTATTGCTACGACAAAACACCATGACCTAAACATCAAGCTGGAGAGGAAAGGTTCAGCTTATACTTCTCTATTGTTCTTCATCATCCAAGGAAGTCAGGAAAGGAACCTAAACAGGGCAGGAACCTGGAGGCAGGAGCTGATGTAGAGGCCGTGAAGGGGTGCTGCTTACTGGCTTGCTCCCCCTGGCTTGCTCAGCCTGATTTCTTATAGAACTCAGGATTGCCATCCCAGGGATGGCTCCACCCGCAACGGGCTGAGCCCTCCCCATCAACACTAATTAAGAAAATGCCTTACAGCTGGATCTTACGGCGCTATTTTCTCAGTTGAGGTTCCTTCCCTTCAGATAACTCTAGCTCGTGTAAGGCTGACATTGAACTAGCAAGCACAGCACCCTCATCCGTTAATTCATCTCTCCAGCTTCAGTGCATATGTTTTAATTGGGACCTATTACATCAGATCAAATATGGAATTTTTGGCTCATGTTGACATTCAAAAGTTTCAGATGTCTGGAGCCAGAATTTTTAAATTGGAAGTAATGAACTTTTAATAATATTGTACAGACATTATAACGTGGACTGCTCTGGTATTTAATATTTGAAGTGGTTTATAAAAGTACATGTCCACCACGAATATTTAATAGGCGAATATATATCCACTTGTGCCTCAGTTTCTGCAGCATCCACTATACACTAGGCGTTGTGGCTAGGTGTAGGAAGCACATAGTTGAAAAGATGTGGTGATTGTTCTCACTGAAAGGCAATCAGGTTGAGATCTCATCATAAGCACAGGTGGGAAGTGAGTCAAATGGAGGATGGGGGCACATAAGAACCTTGAAGTTGGCCAAAGATGTAAGGAAGAGCTTCATCAAAGAGCAGAGAGGCACAGATGTGCAAATTAGAAAACAACACACAGATCAGTTGCACGAGTGTGGAACTATTAGGAATGATGCAAACATTTGAACCTCCTTTCCGATGTCATCCATGACTATACACGTACCCCATGTCTTAAAGGGCTCAATTACTCAGAGTCGAACAGCCAACACCCCAACCCAAGTGAAGAGAAGTTTTACTATGGAAAGGTAACTTCTTCAAATGTTAAGTGTTCTTATAATAAAGGAATCAAAGCAGAAAGGTATAAAGACCTCTTTGCTGCTGTTCTATTATGAATGGAAAAGTTTCATGTTGTACATGAAATAAGCCATACACATGCTTTTGTGCCTTTAATTTTTAATTTTATCAGTGACAATGCAAATAGGTACCTGAAAATCTCCACCGTCTCTACACATGTATTTAAATAAAACAAGAGTTCTAAGATTTGGATTTCAGTGATGACTGGAACATTATTACTTTACTGTATAAAATTCTCCAAGTTTACAAAATCTGCTCATTTCCCCTGTCTTATAAAAAAAAACAGCTGCAAGAACTAGAAAAAAGAACTTAATGAAGAGAAATACAGAGAAGCTCCTGGTGAAGCCCAGCACGTGAGTTATGAAGGACCCAGCAACGTTGTGAGCATTGTTGTATACTAGTGTTCTCTGTCAGGTTGGTGTGTCTGAGAACATTCCACTGGAGGCTTCCCCTGACCTCAGTTTTCTGTGTGCATGTGGATGACAAGCACTGTGTACTTCTATAGTGGAGACAATGGGAAGCCATGGTTTCCCTTTGATATCCCCATATCTTTTTCTGTGTTGGTCCCCATCTTCCCCCTGACATCTCTAGTTTCCCCCATAGGGCTGTATAAACTGTCTCCCCCAATCCAGATGTTTAGCCCTAAGAGTTCTCTGAGTTCCTTCAAGACCAGAGATGCATTCCAAACTTCTGAGGAGTTTTTATTGGTCCCACATCAGGAATCAAAAGTTATGTAGTGTAGAGAGAGCTGTTTGTCATCCCTCAAATTATATCATATGGATGGCTTTCTGCCTATGAAACTGGTTCTACCAAAAAGATGAACAGTGAAGACAACTCCAGAGGCTGGTATGGAACCCTCAAAACTCTTTGAGGCAAGTGTACTGCTTCCCATACACTAATCACACAGACTGGGGGCTAAATGTGAGTTCCTGATAGACATGAGCCAGCTACTGGGACAGATTTAATTGACAAGCAGGGGATGATGAACAGCAATGATATTTATCTCTGTGTCTTTCATTTGCTTTCCAAGGAACTTTGGCAATTGAAGCCAAGTGGCTCCTTTCCAGGTTAAGGCACCACATAAAACTTACTGTCTGTGAGTTTGGTTCATCTTTCAAACAAAGTGTCATTGTTGAAATTGAGACACAGGTTTTCCAGGCTGCTTTGTAAAGGTTAGGATTTTGGTCAGCTTGTTGTATCAGACTTAGTATTCAGGCTATTAATTAAAAAAAAACTAATGCCAGTGTAAACACACCTCAGATACATAGGTCTTTTATATATTGCACATAAAATTTTGTTCAGCATTTCTCCCTAGCAATTTTTCATTATTATAAAAAGGATATAAAATTGTGCAGATCATTCATATGCATTTGGCTGGCCAATAGTACTTCAAAATGGTATCATTACAAATGATTATGGATGGTTTAAAAGAGCTTTAAACAACATTTTCTGGATGACTAAGTAAAGGTGATGGTAAAATAGCTTAAGTATAGAAGATTATTTTTCAAGATTACATTCTAGGAAAGAATAATAGTAAGGAGTGGTAATGAAGCTTTAAAAATATTGTTAGGTCCTTAGGAGTGAGTTTTCCATTTGCCTCACACCTGTATAACTACATATATCTCCATCAGATTTATACTCAACACATTTTTTTCTTTTATATAAGCATGAGATATTACAACAAAACAGGCGTGTAGATCCCACGCTAAATAATGGTATGTAAATTATTAAAATAAGATTTACCCATATTGCTAAATTGCTTTTTATATGGACTCTACAACTTGTGCCCATACTTTCAAACACCATCAGGGTAGTGAGTACCTTGAAATTAATTCTTTAAAGAAATCAGTGGAAATATTTTTACATGTATAAAAAGAAATATAAATATAAAATTTTGTGTTGAATTATGCAGATGTGAGTTCCTCTAGAGCATGAAGAAAGATAACTCCAGGTAGCAGGCAGCAAGATATTAGCAAAACTGACCCCTAATACCAATTTGTGTGTAACACTGTCTAACACACTAAGAAGCCCAATTAAACATGATATCTTCACAGAGTAGTTGTCTTAAGAAGAAATAAGCTGAGTGATGTTGAAATCTAGACAACTAAATCTCAATTTCGAAATCCTCTAGATGGTCTGATTCTCTACCTAGAGAAATGGAAAATAAATAAATACATTTTTTTGTTCTCACTTAATGAAATTATCTCTGTTGTTCCCCAAGTACTTTCACAGTCCTGACAACACATTGCTTGTCTCCTTGAGCCATCGCATCCTTAGAAAGGCTGCTCTTCTGTAGGGAGGTGTCAGAGAGTCCATTGGGTTACAGTAGTGTTTAACCTTAGTTCATCTCATCTCTGTAGGAATCAGTTTTGAAAGTCACATTGGGCTGATCTGGACAGCCGTTTGAGTTCCCACAGCCATTCCAAACTCTCAGCCAGATGTGAAACGGTGAAAGCAACAGGAATTGTCACAACTGCTGGTTGTTTCTACAGTGTCGGGTTGTTTTTTTTTCCCCACAGGGTTCTCTGCACTCCGTGCCCATGCATGGAGCATACGAGGTGATCCTTAGGCACCCTTCCATTCCCTAGGTCACTGGCAGGTATGGAAGGCTCTGATCATTTTGCAGTCATGTCCCTTTTTTCTTTGAACAGGACCAGTGTTTGAATTTTAGGGCTTCATGTTTCTGAGTCATGCCTCTGGTGTCTTGTCGCTGGTCAGTTGTTCCCTGTCTGTCATTTCATCCTGAGGCGGTCTTGCTCTATCAAAGAAGCCACACTAGGAGAAAGAAAAATCAAGTCATCTGGAGAGTGTGTGAAATACCTTATTTAAGGAATTTGCATTTTGCACATTTTATAAGAAACCTGGGATATGTGAATACTATCTGTCTAATTGTCCAAATGAAGAGGGAAAATCGGAGTGTTGGTTTCTGGTGGAAAGAATTCATTGCCCAGACAAGGCTGGTGGTGCATCTGATGCCTTCCTCCCGCCACACAGGAAGTCGTGGCAGAATGTCTTCATTTTACAGAAGCCACTCACAGACCTTAGCTATATCCCATCCTGTCACTAATGCGCTAAGGATCCTTCTGCCTTTCTGTATACTTCCCTCCTAGTGCCCCACAGTTGACCTGACATGTGTCATTCCCTCTGGTGTTCTGTAGGACACATTATAGGGAGAAGTGACATTGTTGCCTGTTCTTCTGGACTTGGCGGAACATACAGTGTTTAGAGGAAGGTCCAATTTGTGATTTATGTCAATGACAGTACCAGGCAGGATGGGACATCTTTGTGACTTTCTACAGATTTACCAGTACTCTGGTAAAGATGATTCCAGAATCTTCTTTCTATTGAATTTCAAATTAATATTTAACCCCAGAGGATGCTTATTTTCCTAGAACCCTAGAATTATTATTTATTGTTTCTCATGTGGGAAGCACAGAAAGAGTTCCTTTGCAAGACTAGTAGGGTGCTCTCTCATTTAGCATATAGAGTGATATCCAGTTACCATAAAGAGCAGAATAATGCTGAAGTTATCTCTACATGTGTGCCAGAGACTGTATTGGCTCAGGACAGTACAGGCAGCTGTTAATGATTAGAAAAGTTATTCTTTAATTAAAACAAAGTTTTCTAAGTTCTGTAAAGCAGACTGCTGCCTATTGTTTCAAAATTTATAATTGCCATGTTCTCAGAGAGCCACACAATAGTGGTTGACTGAGATGTGTAATGTCACATGACACTGTTTTTGATTTAGAGTGGGAGACTCCATGTAACTTGGCAGATGGACAAGACACTTGGCTATAGATCTGATGTTCTTAGGGACTTTCAGAACAAGCCTCAGCAGGACATACCTAACGATTCATTACGATTTTCTACTAGAGACAAACTAATTGGCAGGATGGAAAACTCACTTCACACACCTTATGCATGGCCTATTTGGCCTAATAGTTGAAATGGAAAAAATGAGAATCAATCTATATTAGCTGCATAGTTGTATTGCTTTTAAAGAGAAATTCAAAGGACTGATAATAGGTTCATGTCAACAAAACACACAACTTCCTGGTTACTGAAAAGATAAAGGAGTCTTGATAATGATGAAATTACTCTGAGCCCATTGAAAAGAAGATCACATGTCTTAAGAGAATTATTCAATATATTTATTTATAAGAAATCTTAAGATAAGGTCTGGAAATGTCTCTCAGGAGAGAAGTCCCAGGTTCTATTCCTATCACTCAAATAAAAATCACCTCCCCCCAAAAAACTTCAGTGTGGAAGCAGTTTACCCCTCATCTTTCACAATATTATCTTTGCACACATTAAATTCCAAAACAAAATAGACACAATCTTCTTCTGTCCTTGAAGATTTATCAAAATCAGCAGCTTATGACTTTATCATTATATTTAATATTTTCCAACAATATACTTTCACCCCCTCAATGGCTTCTGAACCCCAAAGGAAAAGCAAAGAAAACTCACTTACCTTCCATAAAGCTAAAGTTAAGATGGCCAGAACCAGCAAGCCAAGAAGGATTGCTAGTATTATGACCCACAGTGGAACTGAGAAGGAGACATTCGGAGTGGCCCAGATAACGGACGTCTTAATCTGAAAAGAAAACAAAGCAAATGAGTGAAAACTTGCAACTGTCTGATGATACAATCAAGAACTGCCAGTTTGCTACTGAAGATCATTGCGAAGTGATGCTCATAATAGCTGAAGGAATTCGAGAGGATATTAGGAGGTCATAGTGACCGAATGTGGGCTCTCTAAAACAGGCACACACCCATGCCTAGGAGATTACATGAAAATCTAATAACATATACTTGTTGGGTGGTGACCTTTAATCATGGAACCCTAGACTGAAATCCAGGTAAATGTGGACCTCTATGCAAACAAAGAGCTACGAGCGTCGAGTATCCACACATCTTCATGTAACTCAGCTAACCTCACTGAAAGGTGAATTTGTGAACAATCGTGAAATATTAGATATTCAAGAGTTAATGTCACTAGTTAATGTCAGTACTGGATCTCTTCATCTGTAGACTTTGTGATCTAGTACTAAACGACAGCTGAGAACTTGAGGCTAGCCACCTGCATTCATCCTTCTTTCTCTCCCTCCCTCTCTCTCTCCCTCTCTCTCTCTCCTTTCTCTCTCTCTCTCTCTTTCTTTCTTTCTTCCGGCAGTTGTCTCCTTAGAACCCTGTGAATTCTATGACTAGCGCTCTGGTTGTCAGGATTGGCAGCATGTGCCCTTGTCCAATGAGCTATCTTGCCAGCCCCTAGCTTGCATTTTCATGGAATTACTTGATATAAAAATAGTCAGAATGAGAGTGAAGCCACTGTGTCAGTCCTAAGAAACAGGAATAAACAAAGGCAGTATGAAGGAGGGCTTTATGAATGATTGCTTGATAATAATCAGTAACAAAGATTCTGCCAGGGAGAGAGGGCTAGAGATATGGTTCAATGGTTAAGAGCACTTTCTCCTCTTGCAGAGGATGGGAGTTTGACTCCCAGCATCTGAAACTACCCAGAAATCCAGCTCCAGGAGATGTGACTTTCTCTTTTGACCTCTGCAGGCACCTGCACACAAATGTTCACATACCCATACACATAAATAAAAAGAAAATCTTAAAAAGAAGATTCTGCCGAGATAAAAAAGGCCACTTCAACACACACACACACACACACACACACACACACACACACACACACACACATGCACACATATTTACAAACATTTTCTTTCCCTCAGCTTCTCCAATTACATTCGGTTTACTATAGCAAGTGTATCCCCACTGCAGTGATGTTCTATCCCCTACTAAACATCATTATTTGTAGGAGACACTCTGATCGTTGTTTAGATTGATGCTGTACCATGTAAAGTGATGTGGTGTTATCCCCATGTGTTTGGGCTGCCTTCAAGACGAAGTCCAATTTTCATGGACAGAGCTGGAGAAAGCACCTGGAGATGATAGGAGCCCATGTCATTCCCCACTGTTGGAAAGATTCCTGGAGGAAAATGAGACCCACATGGTCAGAAGAAGGACCTCTCTTGCTCCAGAGCTGGGAGTCTGTGCAAGGAAGCTACAGACCCCTATGTAAAGTGGAGGAAGGACTAATCCATTCCGCTGAAGGCTTTGCTCAGAGAAAATAAAAATACAGAATATCTTGGAACTGACTATTATCTACCATGCTTGATATAGGTGTGCGGCATTACAGTAATAGGCATTGCTTCCTTTAAATTGGTCTGTATGCTCTTCATTTTAAATATGTTCACTGAACATATTTAACGTAGAAACTATGTTAGTAGAAACATAGAAACTACCTGAGAACTCTAGACCACAATCCTAAAGGGAACTGTGAGGGAGACTCATGGCTAGTTGGTAGCTGTGAACTGGTATGGCAGGAAATGACTGGGCATTTTCATCACTGGAACCTAATATTGGGCCCTAACCACACCCATGTATGCATGTATGTTTGTATGTATGTATGTGTGTGTTTGTTCTGCCTTCTAAACTAGATATGGACCCCTGCCAATGTTCTGCTCAGCTCTTCCTGGTTCTATTGTTCCTCCCGTCTTAATCCATGCCCCCACCTAGCAAACAAATAAATGGATTATGTGTCCTACACCGGTGACCACCCTACCTGGTCATTGCAAGCTTTAATGGGCTGTGTCAAAAGTCAGTCTATCTGTTGAAAGAAGCATGAAAGACCCCCACAAAGATCAAAGAAAGATACCTGAAGGACTTTCTCACAACAGTAGTGAGAAAGCACAGTTCAAGCATGGGACGGACACATGTTCTCAGCAGGGGCGTCTAAACCAGGGAGTAACTCTTGCGTTTTTGGCTTATATTTGTTTCCAGAGGTTCTGGAAGCCATGCCGTAGGCAGTGCGTGGGAGATGACCACCACGTGGTGATCCAAAACTCTGAAATACTCTTTTAGTTCCAGAATTCTGAATTTCTCATTATTAAAACTGTGACCAGCCTGCTTCCAGGAAGAGTAGGTTTATTTTAAAGCTATCACTTCCGCCCATCTCTGAGTACCCTGAAGTGCAAGGACGCTCCATGTCATGTATATTTCTTGCTTAGCCCCATTCAGTTCACTAAGAGCAAGGGATAGAAGGCCTTGAGGGACTCTGAGTGCTTCCCTCTGCCTCTGATCCAATGGCACAGTCTAAGGTTGGTGCAGCTGCAGACCTCTGCCCACCCTGGTGTCTCTCTGAGATGACCTGGCATTTATGCTTCACATTTAGAAGTCATGACACCAATGTCAGTGAGACAGGCTGGCCATGCAGAGTTAGTAGAAAGCGACAGCACAGAGCCGAACACCATGCCCCATTGGGAGAGCTGTACACCTTGGAAAGTAGGGAGTGTGGTAACATTCTGATCTGTGCCTCTGCCACAATGGCAGGGGCTAGCAAAGTGCAGCTCTTCCCGAGACTCACTGCTCTGCAGAGATAAATGAGAGATTTAAATTGTATTTGGCTTAAAAGGAAACAATTTAACCGGTCACTTTGTTAGGACCTAAGTTTGTTTAAGTTCATGGTGGTGGGGAATTGGAAGATAATTCTGGAGATATTTGAATGAAAATAAAGTACTGACAAACACCAAAACCTTGTCATTTCCAGTGCTTATATTCATCTTGACAAGCTATCAGGAAGCTTAGTTTGGAGTATCCACAGACTAAAAACTGATGAGAAAGTGCACCACAGATGAGGTTTCTTACGACTGCAATTTATGCTGAGAAATGTGTGTTTGTGTCAAATAATATGAAACACCCATATTGTCTGATGTCTGTAGGACTCATCAGCTGTGACCTTGGTCTTTCTCACTGCTGCCCAATAGAAATATTAGACATCTGTGAATTCAAATTTTGTATCAGTCACATTTAAAAAATGAGAATAGGAGACATTAACTTTAACAATATGCTCTTAAAACCCAAATATCAAGTACTATCTGTTAATACAAACTTAATACCACTTAAACGTGTTATTAATATTTTAAAAGTAAATTATTTCTTACATTCTTTTTGATTGTTTCCAAAGTTCAGTTGCTCTGAACACAGGCCGCATGCAGCAGCTGCAAAGGTTCCAACTGCTAGAGTGAAATGCAGCCCTACGACACTAACTAACTGTGCTTAATGGAAAAAATATTTGCGTGGTACCATATCTTTCCATTTACATTTTATGGAATGAAAATGCAATCAAGTTATGAGCTTGTTCCGCAGCCCCACATTTTAGGAACTCGGACTCTACACGCCTGGCATTGTCCATGTAACACAATGGTGAGGTCAGCTGATACATCCAAACCCCTCACTGTAGGATTTGTCTGTCTCCCAGCAGAGTACGCAGCGCACATTGCACTAGAGCTTACTTTAGGCTTGCTCTGAAAAGAAGCCCTTGTGCCTGATGACCTGAGTGCAATCCCTGAATTCCACAAGGTGGCAGGAGAGAACCAACTCCTGGGTTGTCCTCTGACCTCCACTAGGTTCATGCCTGCATGCGTGTGTGTGTGTGTGTGTGTGTGTGTGTGTGTGTGCGTGTGTGTGTGTTTGCATGTGCACAGTGCGCTCTCTCTCTCTCTTCCTCCTCAAAAGATTGAAAACTTTAAAGATTTATTTTCAGACCCCAGGCTTCTGATTGGGTTCTTCAACTTCCCAACAAGGGTTAATATTGAGTAACTGGAGAACTTAAGATATAGTGCGGAGTCCAGTTGCCAGCCAACAAATCAACTATCTGCTTTTATGCATTTTTGCTTATCAGGAACTTGAAGCTATTTAAAGAAATAGTATAAAAACTTAGCAACTCACTTATTATCTTTATCTGTGGCTTTAGGAAGTGGAATCTATAAATTATAAGCAGTTGCATTTTCTCAAAGTGATCCTAACCAGGAACCATTTAATCTTACCTCCATCATATCGTAAATCTTGCTGTTCTTTATTATGGTTGAAAGACTATAAATAAACTTCAATATGTCTACATTCCATCATTGATATTTATGGTATATTTTGGGGTATTTTGATGAAAAAACACCAAGGTGGGAGGAAACAGCTTCCTTGTGTTTGCAACTGTAATTAATATTAACATGTGTATTTACATATCACAACAACTTATGCAAACATACTGCAATGGGGTCAGGCGAATGTTTTAATAAATGAACCAGGACGCTTTACCTAAAACGCCATTTAGAGCAAAATAGAAACACAAAGGGGAACAGCTAAGCACACAGTTACCAGTCCTCGGCACCATGTCATCCCATCAGAAATCCAAGAAAAAACATCTCATTCAAGAATTCTGTTTATAAATGTTGAAGTTGTGAAAAAATTCTGAAAATGAAGTGTATTTGCAACTTCCAGGAGAGATTTTTACATAAATATTTTCACGAAATAGTTTATAATTATAATCATTTTTACATTTATACTAGACAACAATCCTTTCTCCTAGGTATAAATTGTGGAAGTGGGTGTTTGTTGAATGACATGCAAATGCCTATGTCTCTAATAGTAAAAAAAAAAAAAAAGGCATTCAAGTAATTGAATAATCTCTTTCTTTTTTTCCCTGTGCTGCGATGACTTAAGATGCATTGGTATGCCTCTAAACCATATGGCCCCTGCCTCACCTCTGAGAGGAGTTTGTGTGTTACCAATTCAGATGCTGCGTGAATGGCAGGTGGGGCTATTTCCTACACAAGCAGAGCTTACTTATAAGATACGGCTGACTTATGACCATGTTGAAAAGGAAGTACAAACCAACCAACCATCCCACACAAGAGTCTAGGAAAACAATCATATATCAACTTCTCACTACAAAGTCTTCCCAGTGTCCAGACGGACATTGGCTGATTCTCAAGTGACTGATTAAGCCACTGTACAGCAATTCTCTTTGGCAGGGCTCTTTCTGAGAGGAAGAATGGAGAGACCTTTGAGAACTTTCTCAACAAGATGTATGCCCCCTCCAGCCAGAGTTCTCTCTAAGCCACAGAGAGACCAGACGGGTTCCCTACACTGAACAACTAACTCTGTACTGGCAAGGTCTTCCCCTGTGAGTCAGATACTAGGAGACTTGAAAGCATTTCCCTTGCTAAATGTTTTTCCAATAACTTCTACCTAAATGATGTGGTAAATCTTCATCATCAGATAACGGGTCTTTTTTTTTTTCATTTTTAATATGGTAACGGATGGTGCTGTGGGAGGAAGCATGCATTTGATCATTTCATGGATCTTTTGAGATGAGTTGAGAACAGCAGGCTGTCACCTGTAGCCAGCCCTGAAGGATGCGATCCTGTTGATGGAATCGACTGGAACATGTGTTTTTGTTATGAAACACGTGCTCCAAGAAAACAAAAGGGGTCTGGATTTATCTCCCTGAGAGCTGCAAGTCTTTGAACCTCTTTGGATGAACACTCTGTATTTAAAGCCCTAAGCCTCTGTATGCTGGGTTGAACATAAATCCAGGCTATAGCAGACACTTGTGAGAGAAAGAGAAGTGATCTAAATGAAGAAAGATGTGGCCACGCTGACTTTAAAACCCGTTGTTCAAATCTTTATTGTCATTTCCAGTGTGGGCTTACCAGACTTAGAGAGACACGAGAAGACATTTGGGGATGTTATTAACATTTATTGAGACTGGAGACTTAATTATCTCTTGCAAACCACTAAAAGTTTGATTATGTAATTGTATTAGTTATCTTAACAGTTTCATATGATAGCTATGGTTTCAAATTAGATTGAAGGGCTTCAAAGCCTTTGCTTTTCCTTTAAGTGATCTGTGGTGTTAAATCTCTCAGCCTTGGCTCCCCCTGAGGAGTCTCCTCCTGTAAGGGCTGTAAATCAATCACAGGGCCCTGCCCCCAACCTATTTAGTCCAGACCCATGGATACAGCTCTCAGGATGCACACATATCTACATGCATTTAAAGTTGCATGAGTAAGTATTCTAATTGTATACTCAAAGTTGAGACTGGAAGAATAATCAATAGATAATCTGCTTTATTTATTTTTGTAGTGTGTGTCTATGTGTGAGTTTGTGAGCAGATGCATGTGTGTGCATGTGGAGACAACTTCAGGTGTTGTTCCTTGGGTACAGTCCATCTTTGCTTTTATTTTTCTTTTGCTACAGGGTTTCTCATGGGCCTGGAACTGGTCAGGTAGGTGAGACAGGCTGTCCAGGGAGCCTGAAGCCTGGTGAGGCTGTCTCTACCGCCTCTGTGCTTGGAGTACAGGTGTGTACCATCAAGCCCACCACCTTTTATTTTATTTTGTACTCTCTGTGTATGGGCGTTTTGCCTACATATATGTCTGTGCACCGCACGCATGACTGGTGTCCACAGAGGCCAGAAGAGGACATTGAGTTCCCTGGAATGGGAGTTACAAATAGATGGTGTGAGCTAATGTGGGTGCTGAGACTCAAACTCTGGTCCCCTGGAAAAGCAACTAAGATGTCTTCACCACTGAGACATCTCTCCAGTCACCTTCTCCTTTTAAAGGATGTGGCTCCAGATACTGCCCTCATGTTTGCAAGGCAAGCAATTTACTGACTGAACTATTTTTCAACCCCTAATTTCTATAGCCAAAGGTTAATTAGGCTGCAAAGATGAACCATTACAGTGAAATGGAAGACCAGGGCTGGAAATGGATATACAATAAAAGGATCAACTACGTACATTCTAAAGGAGCGCTTCCCCAAACCTGACCCTGTGGGTGTCCTGGTAATTTTGATTCAATACACGCTCAGAGTGAAGCTTGCTTCTTTATTTCTTACCAGCTCTCAGAAGATGCCTAGGATCCTGGTTTACATTTTGAATAACAAAGGCCTAGGGACTCAGAGTTCAAATTGGGGGCTGGAAATACCCTCTAATAACTAAGGCATGAAACTTTAATACTGTTTTGTTTGTTTCAAGACAGGGTCTCACTACATACCCCTGGTTGTCCTGGAAACATGATGCAAACCAGGCTGGCCTTGGACTCACAGAGATCTACCTGCCTCTTCTTCCTAAGTGCTGGGATTAAAGGTGTGTGCACCATGCCTGGCTTTAATATTGCTATTATGAGAACTGAGTTTTATAGGGTTAGATCATCTTTGTAAGGAGCTGTAAAGGCAACATTTTATTAACCATACTACTTATGCTCTCAACGATGTCCTTCCCATCTTTGCATGGGTTTGCCACATTCCTGAAGATGTCAAAAATTGTTCTGTGGCATCTGTGAAGTTCAGTGGTGTCTCACAATCTCAATTTTAGAAAGCAATATTTGGTCAACTGAAGCTCATATTTCTCAACTCAGAATTGCTCTTGACATGAAAAAGAGAGAGCCCTGAAAGTTTGCACTGGTCTGGGGAAGTTTCCTCTCGCCCTACCAGACTCACCATGCTGTTATCAAAATTAACAACTCAGTATGATTTCTCTATGACCACTATTTCTGTTGGAATATGTTTCTCTGACACAGAACAACTGACTTAGAAAGTGCTGGATAGTGTGAGTCTCGCACCTGTAGTTTTTAAGGTAGAAATGTATGTGAAAATTTAATAACTGGATCAAAAGGCATTGAGAAATTTCTAGAATGAAAGAGAAAATGGTGGGATAAAGAGGAGAGCAATATTCACTAATTCATGTAAATGTTTTAACTAAGCCCAAGCTGAAAAGTGCTATAGAAATAACGTTATCATTTGTACCTGTGGTTCTTAAAGAGATACTCACCGCTATGCTCCCGGTGGGGAGTGTTGCTGGCTGGTCTTTATAGGGCATCTTCCTCACTGCAAAGGACACCAGGGATGCAAGAGCATAGGGATCGTTCTTTCTCTGAAAGTAAAAGCATTTATTTAAATGTATGTCCTTGAAAACTCTTAAAAATACTGCTACATAATCAGTTGTTTTCAGTATTTATATGTCCAGTGAAAATTTTTTTCTTATTTTTTCTGTCCTTCTTTTATGTCATCCATCCATCAATCTATCCATGCATCTCTCCATCCCAATAACCATCCAACCATGATGCATTTATCCATCCTTCCAAATGTGTCTGTAAATTTATCTTTCCTCTAAATATCCATCCCATCTATTCAAATATTCAAATATCTGACTAACCTGTTTTTAATTATATATGTTTAATAACTATTTTAAACTTCTATTTTACATATATTTATATACATACATACACATATATACATATCTGTATATACATACAGATATACAAATATATGTGTACATTTGATTTTCTTTTAAGATAGAATCTAATGATGTAGCCTGTCTCTGCCTCCAGAGTGCTTGGGATTCAAGGCGTGTGCCACCATGCCTGGTTAAGATATATTTTGTTAGTAGAATATTTGTGCCTAAGTTTAAGAGGAACCCTGCCCTAAGGAAATTTGGGTTCTAAAAAGGAGTAAGTACAGGATTTTCTGGAGTTACTGCTGATGAAGGTCAAAGGGGACCCACAGGGATTACAGGTGCTTGTTCCCTGAAAGAGGAAAGTCCTGGTGACAGCTTGTAAAGAAATGTTTCCCATCTCATGTCACACGGAAGACCCTAAGCGGGGCTGCTCAGCCTCGGTGCTACTGAGGCTGTGGGTTTGTCTGGAGTCGCCCTGTGCACTTGAAGGTGTTAACCACAGTCTCAGCCTTCTCCCTGTTAGATTCCAGTTGTGGGGATTGGAATGCTTCTTGCGGGGTTGGAGGGAAAAGTAGGGGGTTAATATGACCAAGATACATTATGTACATGTACAAAAATTTCAAAGTAAGTAAAATATTAAAAATTAAATTATATAAATTAACTTATGTTTGTAAAAATCTAACAGTAAAAACTCAATTCTGTTTAACTATAATTTAAATTACCAATGTTACTAATTGGTGTAGGAGGGTCCTTCTGTATTTGGGTTGCTTTTATTGATTAATAAAGAAACTGCCTTGGCCTTTTGATAGGGCAGGACTTAGATAGACAGGGAAAGAGAACAGGATACTGGGAAGGGGACAGAGTTAGAGAGAGCCACCCGCCATGAAGCTCCCAAGTCAGACACGCTGAATCTTTCCCAGTAAGCCACAACTCATGGTGACACACAGATTATTAGAAATGGGTTAAACTAATATGTGAGAGGTAGCCAATAAGAGGCTAGAGCTAATGGGCCAGGCAGTATTTCAATGAATACAGTTTCTGTGTAATTATTTTAGGCATAAGCTAACTGCGCGCCTCTTGCAACAACTAATATTACATGTATCTACTTCATTCATAAAGGAAAACATCATACAGTGATGTGTGCTTGGGCATCTCTTCCCAGCACCCATATTTTCTAACATGGCGCTGGCATGCTAAAACAACGGTAGGAACATTTTTATCATAGAAAATGGCAAGTGTTATATCACAGAGCCCTTTGACTCCTCCCAGACATCAATATTTCAGTACATCAAACAGTTACCAGCACAACCCCACCTATAACACAGTTTTGGGCCTCTTGGAACCAATCCTACCAAATATTTGGATTGTAAAAATTTTGTTCAAATCTTTTTACAGGTTAAATTTTTCCTATGAATGAATTTTCCTGCTCTAGTAAACCCTACTTTTTATACACAACAGGCACAGATCATGAAAAGAAACTTTTATGTATTTAAAGTAACTATATCTTTCTGTTTTCTTTCTAATTGTCTAATTTCTAATAGAATACTTCCATTCATTTAAAACAAATTATGTTCAAGATGTCATTCTTTGATGGTCTATTCTTGGCTGCCATTTCTATTTTACCTGAAAGTTGTATTTTTTAATTTAAGAGTTAAAACTATAAAATGTGGAAATATTTGCTAGCACTTGATGACTTTCATCTAAGTTCCTCACACGGGAAGCCCTCACTCCAGTAAGGAGATACCATGATTTTGCTCTGGTTTGAGACAGAATCTCACTCTGTAGCCAAAGCTCACCTGGAACTCTTGCTGTAGCCTAGGCTAGCCTCAAACTGATGGTAACCCCCTAATTCAGCCTCAGGCATGTAAGACTCTACGGTAAGAATTGTAAATCCATACTCCATGGTGTCCAGGCCTCTAAACTTGCTTCCGTTAGGGTTTCTATTGCCACAATAAGACACCATAACCAAAAGCAACCCAGGAAAGAAAGGATTTATTTCATCTTGTAACTCTAAGGTCACACTCCATCATGCAGAGAAGTAGGGCAGAAACTTAAATTTGGAACCCAGAAGCAGGAACTGAAGGAAAAGCCATGGAGGAACACTGCTTCCCGACTTACACCCCATCACTTGCTCAGCCTGCTTTCTCACATAACCCAGGACCTCCTGCATGGGGAGGAACCACCCACAGTAAGCCGGTCCCACGCACATTATCATAAATCAAGGAAAGGCCCCACAGACTTCCCTATAGGCAGTCTCGTGGAGGCATTTTCTCAATTGAGTGTCCC
Source organism: Ondatra zibethicus (assembly GCA_004026605.1). Taxonomy (NCBI): domain Eukaryota; kingdom Metazoa; phylum Chordata; class Mammalia; order Rodentia; family Cricetidae; genus Ondatra; species Ondatra zibethicus. The sequence continues at coordinate 76,872 of PVIU01003550.1, read as the reverse complement.
TTTCCTAGATAATTTCAGCAGTTTTCAGGCTGACTAAACCTAACCAGGACAATATCAATGAAGAAGTTTTCAGAGCTGGGGGTGGAGGTGCCTGCCTGTGATCTCAGTCTGGGCCATTTAAGAGTTTGAGTCTAGTCTACCAGCCGAGGCTGCAAAGACTTGTCTCAAAACAAAACAGTACAGAATATGGAAAGGCATATCAAAGGAACTCTAACTTCCGGGGTAGGCATTTGCCTAGCATACTTAAAGCTCTGGGTTCAATCACCTGCACTGCAAAAACCCAACCAAAGAAACAAAGCCGAAAAAACCAAACCAAACCAAAACAAAAAAACCTCAGATAGCAGTTTTCACTGCTTATGTTGGTTCATACCTATAATTAAAGGAGGTGAGAGGATGAGGCAGGAGGTTTGCTGTGATTAGAAGTCGTCCTGGACTACATATTAAGTGTGGATTCAAAACAAAAGTCTCAAAAAAAACCCAAAATGTTTTCATTAATCTTCAAGTTCAATAAAAACTTGGTAGAAAATTAAATTACGGTACTAGAAGCCATATCTTCAGCAAACAAGTTTAGCAAGAGTTGCATCTCTGCATGGATTCTAGGCAGAGAGCTTTTCTTTTACTGCTTGTAGATTTAGTAATAGGAGCTTCTCAATGCGTTAAAGATGTGGTTTGATAGGTCTTCCAGACACAATGGGACTGTTGCATATATGAATTCACAGAGGCTAGTGCATAAGACGAGCTCAGGTTCAAGTTAGATGGGATCCCAGCACTGAGGGGGAAGGTGGACATAGGTCCCACCCCAGCTGAGAAGCAATCTGCTATTGACACCCGCCAGCAAATGGAAAATCAATTTTCTCCAATGGCGTCTCACTGGGTATATAGTCTACACCTCCTCCTTTTGCCCCTACCACTCTTCACGACAGCTGGACCCCTCAGATTGTTCATTTATTTCCAATCTAATTTACTCCTGTCTCACTAGTCCACAAACTACTGGAATTTTCTGGGTCTTTGAGAATGCCTGAGATCTATGTTAGAGATTCTGAAGCTATCTTCAGTGAAACTGTATTTGAAATGTAGTATTGTATTATTCTATCATAGCATACATATTTATATTTTTAAGTTTTATTTTTCAGTTTATAATTTTCTATTTTCCTATTTTATAGTCATGATCCACAGAATGATATCTGGATCACATGTACAATGGCAATTCTCCAAGTTATATTGCCTCATAGTACCACAGCTGCCTTAATCTGACTGAATCTGCTTTATGTTGTATACACAGTAACAATGCTGCTTGTGAACTTCTTAAAGGTATTAGCCATTAGCAAATGTTCAGTAATAACATCACCGCTCTGTCTTCCCCAACTTGATGATACAAAATGAAAGGCCTACCCCACAGAAATGTAGTGAACCACAAACTAACCACTGCATGAAATGATGCACAAGTTGTTTGATGGCCTTTGGGTCTTCATATGACGAATTTGTTGGCCTCTTACAAAGGAAGGATGAGGTTTTCCAGTGATGGATTACACTGGGCACTGTTCTAGTATCCTCCCTGCCGCTGTGATACAACACTGACTCAAAGTGACTTCAGGGAGGAAAGGGTTGCATTGGCTTACACTTTTAGGGCACAGTCAATCACTGTGAACATTGTGAAGTCAGATCAGGAACTCAGACAGAAGCTGTAATTGTAGGACTGCAAATCCAGCACACCCAAGTCAGAGGCAGCAGATCAGAGGTTCAAGGTTATTCTCTGCTTTACAGGGAGTTTGAGATCTGCCTTACTACCGGAGGTACTATCTCAAAAAACGACATGAGGCAAATCTCTTCTGCACATATTGCTGCACTACAGAGTGTGGGCTGAAAAACTTCACCTTACTCCAGACTATTACTCCTTAGAAGTACACTGTTCCTCTGTCCACATGACATCATTTAAGCTGTTGTTAGCAGTTCATTGGCTGTCTCTAGCATGCAGTGTGTGTGTTCGTGCATGCATGCGTTCATGTATGGGGTGTGTGTGTGTGTGTGTGTGTAAGACAAAGATCCACTTTCCTTGTTTTTTCTTAGGGTCTGTCTACTTTGTTTTTTGAGTCAGGGTCTCCTGGGACCTGGGACTCAGCAGTTAGGTTAGGATGGCTGGCCAGTGTTCCTCAGAGATACACTTGAATCCCAGGGGTGAGGTTATCTGAGCAAACCACCATGTCCTGTTTTTGACTTGGGTTTTTTGGGGATGGAAATTAGGTCCATGTACTGGTGTGTCATGTTGGTATACACTTGCCAGTCAGTTGGTATACACTTTTTCACTATGGTTTCCTCATGGCACTAATCAAAATTACAGGGCTGGCAAACTATGGGGAGAGGAGGCTTCTGGGAAATACCAATATCGAGAGCTTTCTCTCTCCTATCTTTGAACTGCTTAAACCCTCTCAAAACTGATAATAATGGTGGTGAAGATGATGATTTTATTTGAGAAAGGACTTTTGTGTAGCTCAAGCTGGCCCGCCCTCTTCCTGTCTCCATTGCCTGATGTTGGAATTCCAGATGTATGCCTCCAATTTCAGCTCAGTAATTATTTTTAAGCCCACACTAATTTTATCTTTAAATACCCACTAGCTTCCAGAATCCACGCTTCTGAGTTTTCTGAGCAACTGTTGGTGAAACTCTCAATAGTGAAGAAGGTCTCACTGTAAGCAACAATCAGGGAAGAAGGTGCCACTTGGTATCAAGCTAAGTAGAATCTTTTTCTGACCAGTTTGCAAGTCTACCACAGGAAGAGAAAAAAGCATAATTCACTAAGTCCCACCTGCCTGTTAACTTTAAATCCTGGGTAGAGGAAGCAAAAAGTAGTAGTTTATTGTGAATTATGTGATGAAACTACTTTCAAAAACAAATATGTAAACATAAGTACATATATATATATACACAAAGGTGTATGTATTTGAATATATTTATATAAATGAGTAACTGTCTACATGTATATCTCTAACTCCATGTTTGTATGTGGGACAGGGAGTTTCTAATACTCATTCCTTCTTGGCATCAGGCTTCCAAGAAGGTAATATGTAGAAACTGTAGGTGATAAAGGCATTGTGGCTGAAGGTGTGGGTGCATGTAGGGGTTCTACCTGTAGAGTGTCCTCCTTTTTGTGGAAGGAATTCGGAGTGTTGATGTATGTTCTAGTCTGACTCCTCTATTAACTATGTTTAAACAATTCCTCAGTCACTAGTGATGTCCTTCAGACACACTGACTCTTTTTCTTTAAGATTAACTTTCAGTTTATGTATATGAGTGTTTGCCTACACGTACTCACACATGAATGCACACAAGCATGCATGCACACACGTATGCAAAAATGCATGAATGGGCATGCCTGGTGCCTGCAGAGGCCAGAGGAGGTCATTGGATCCCCTGGACTGGAATTATAGACCGTAGTGAGCCCTGGGGACTGAATCCAGATTCTCTGCAAGAGCAGCCAGTGCTCCTAATCACTGAGCCATCTGTTCAGTTTCCATACTGGGTCTTCTTAATAGGAGAAGGCATATGTGATCTCTCTATGGAGATAGACTCCCAGGTACCGAGCAGAAGCAGGCAGTTTAACCCCATTACTCCCTGCCTCAGTTGCAGTGCTGTAATGACGCCCTGCTTTATTGAACAGGTCCTTCTCTCTTAGAGCAACAGGAGGAATATGCAGTCTTTCATTTAGACTGTGTGGGCTTGGGACTTTCCTAAAGCACTTCTCTTCCAGCTTTCAGATAAGAACTAATAACCCACAGGCAGAGTAACCCACACAGACCTATGCTATGCAGTGGCAGAGTCATCTTCTGGTTTCTCAGTTGAGACATTGTACAGTTAGGGAAGCTGTGACTCCATGGACAACAGTTTTATTATCTATTAAAGGTGGAATCTGATTTGAAAAAGTCAATTACAATTTTTAAATTTATGCCATTAGAAAGTATTAAAAATGGCCTAATTTTTGTTGTGGCTCAGTCTTTGAAGAAATTAGTGTTCATATATGCATGACAGAAAAGTAATTAAATGATAAAAGTCTACCGTGGCAATTCATCACGAAAAGACAATCACATTTTCTGAATTATACAGGGAAAATAAAATTATTATTGAACCTACCTTTTGTCATGGTTCTCTCTTATCTAAAGTTCTTATTTTCTGAAAAAACTTTTCAAGAAACCATCTGACATTTTAATGCAAAGTTTTGTTTTTGAAATTTCTCTCACAAGGCAAGGAAATGAATACACTAAGTTAATTATAAAAAGATCTCTGTGTGGCATTATCTGAGATAAATTGTACTTGTGCAGAATGTTTTGTAAAGTCCGTTGGTGTATATACTTGCTTTTTTTTGTATTTAAACTATAAAACAGAAAGAAATTTGCCTGTATATCCTCAAGGCGAGAGAAAACATGTGACAGGACTTGACCAGAGCTATCTGTCTCAAACAAGATATGACTGGTGTCATGTGGGGCCCCAGGAGTCTGTTTTGGCAGAGGAAATGAAAAGGAACCAAATGCTTGGCAGTTCTGAATCCAATCTTTATTACCACTGCTACTCTGCTAAGCAGGACAACTGAAGCATTCCCGTCTGCTTGTCCTAGGTGTGGTGGTGCATGCCTGTAGTCCCAGTTCTCACAGGGGGAAGGACTGTGAGCTGGTAATCCCAGCTCTGAGGAGCAGAGGCAGGGGGATTGTAAATTGGTAATCTCAGCTCTCAGGAGGCAGAAGCAGGAGGATTATGAGTTGGTAATCCCAGTTCTCAGTAATAGAGGCAGGAGGATTGTGAGTTGGTAATCCTAGATCTCAGGAGGCAGAGGCAGGGGGATTGTGAGTGGGTAATCCCAGCTCTCAGAAGGTAGAGGCTGGGTGATTGTGAGTTGGTAATCCCAGCTCTCAGTAACAGAGGCAGGGGGATTGTGAGTTAGTTTCCCAGCACTCAGGAGCAGAGGTAGGCGGATTGTGAGTTGGTAATCCTGGCTCTCAGGAGGCAGAGGTGGAAGGATTGTGAGTTGGAGGCCAGCCTGGGCTGTGAGTTCTTATCTCAAATCAACCAATGTCTTCCTTCCTGGATTTTGAAATAACTTGCTATGCAATATATAGATCATTTAACACAGTAGTAAGGCTATATATTCTATATTCTCTCTATATATATTCTTTATATTCTAGAAAAAAATCTCCATATGTGGCTACCATAGACTAACCTGTAGCATTAGGGTTATAGGACAGCAGTCTGTCCATGTGGTTATGACATGAAATCTCAAGTGGGTGAGCATCATGTGGTGCTCTTTGGCTCAGCACTGTAACCTAGCGATGTACACGGGACTCAAACCCCCAGACTCCTCCTCTTACCAGCTATGTGACCCTGGAAAGGCCACTTAACCTTCATGTCTCTGTTTGCTCCCTTGTAAAATGTAGTTGATAATAACCGTATGTATCCCACAGGTTTGCTTTAAAGATTAAGTAATTCACACATGAGCATTTATCCTGGTGCCTCACGGCATGGTCATCATTCAGCAGAAACCTGGCTCTTTGCAGACAGGCAGACCTCTCTGGAAGGTTTGGCTGTCTGTTCCTTAATGTTTAGAGAGAGCCATTTTGACATAGTCTGTTCTGAGTCAACCCAAGTGTCAACACAATACAAAAGGAGGCCATTAATAAAGCACACAGAATTATTGCTGACTTTAGCTAAGTAGAATAAACATCATAAATAACTTATTAGGAGAGGTTCCATATGAGCTGCCCATACATCACTGAAATTTTCAGGAAAGAAAGGAGACTTTTGTTCAGTCCTTTCATCTCACACAGGAGGGAACTCAGAGCCATCAAAGTTCAGTTGAACACAGCCAGTTCAGAAAAGAACTGAGCTCAGGCCTCCTGACCCCAAAGTCTTTGAGATAGTGAGGACAGACTGTAGATTAATTCAGGAACATCAATCTTAGAACTTGTTTTTAATGCGTGGATTTTGTATTTTACAGAGCATTTGGCTCATAGGTAGTTTTCAGACATGAATCTGTCTATTAAATTCATAAACATGCATTCCCACACGTTCTCATACATACTTTGGCCAATGTTTACCAAGAATGTGAAATAAATCTACACTGGCTTGCTTCTAATCAGAACTTTTGCCAAAGATTTAGTAATAATATATCTGAGAATTGATGGAAAAAATGTAGAGTGAACAGGAAGAAAGAAAAAAAACCAAAATAAAGGTCTTAAACTGTAATTAATAAATTCTCCTGAACACTAAGTCTAGCAAAGTATTTTAAAGAGTGTATTAACTAGATTATTATACAGTAGCAAAATGGAATAGCACAGGTTGCTCAGAGGGATGTAACTCTGCTGAGTGTAGTGGACTGAGAATCCTCCCAACACGTCCATGGCTACATAGAATCTCATAACATGACTTTACTTAGAGTAAAGATTTCCATGAGCTTAAGGTCACATCTGAGATGACATTATACTAATTTGGGTGGGCTATAAATCCAAGGACAGTGTCCTTAAAGAGTCAGAGAAGAGGGCTGAGGAGATGGTTCAGCTGACATAAGGCCTACCTTGTGAGCATGGGGACCTGGGTTCAGGTCCCCAGAATCTATGTTGAAAAGGTAGGTGTGCTTGTGGATGTCTATAATCCCGGCACTGTGGGGTGGGTTGGGGGCAGAAGCAGGCAGATTCTCTGCTGTCTGAGCCTGTTGGTCTCCAGACTAGCCTGGTGGTGAGTGCCGGGTTCAACAGGGGACTCTATCTCAAAAGGTAACAAAGAGAGGCATAATGGAAGACACCTGCCACCTATCCCTGTTCTACATACGTGTGCATACATGTGCATGTATACATGCAGACCCTTATACACACTACTGTATCATTCACAAAAAGACAGAAAGAAAACACAAGACATGAATGAGGTGATACAGCAACCGAGGTTGGAGTGGTGTTCACAAACTAACGGAGGCCAAGAATAAGGGGAAGGCAGAGAATAACTTCTCTTTCTGCACCCTCAGAAGGACCTGCATCACCACCTCATTGGCTTAGGATTTGTGATGTGTGTGTGTGCGTGTGTGTGTGTGTGAGTTGCTAGGGATTGAACCCTATCCCCATATATATTAGGCAATTGCTCTATCACTGAGCTATATACCTTTAGGTTTTGATTTTTTGAGACAGGATTTAAAAAAAAAACAATTTTTTAACACATAGGGTCTTTGTGATTTTGTTCAGGCAGTTCTCCAACTCAACATTGGCCCCAAAACACCATCTCCCTGCCTTAGCCTCTGTAGTGCTGGGTAGCGTTGAAGAACACTGGCTTAAAACTGGACAACTGAAAACCCCAAGTGATTTTGTCTCTCTGAACTACAGTTGGCACATCCATAATGTACATGGGAAGTGGTTTAAAACAACAACAACAACAACAACAAAACAATTTTCTTCCTCTTGTTTGTTTGTTTCATAAGAAAAATTGGAGATTTGTGGGATTGTCAAAGTATTTTTGTTTTCTTTTCTTTTTTTTGTTTTTTGAGACAGGGTTTCTCTGTGTAACAGCCCTGACTTTCCTGGGACTTAATCTGTAGACCAGGCTGGCCTCAAACTCTGCCTGCCTCTGCCTCCCAAGAGCTGGGATTACAGGCATGCACCACCACTGCCTGGCTGTCAAATATTCTCAATAATAGAGAAGATGAGGATTTAGAGACTCAAAGTCCCATATTAATAGATAGACAATGTGGGTTTTCATTATCACATGAGGCAGATGAATCTGTCTAGTTTGGGAGGTAGAATATGAGCAAAATTAGACTGACTTGCAGCTTCCCCAAACAGTAAGGTCTGAACACAGCAGTATCATTTAATTGATGATCATTTCTCAGCGTGAGGAGACTTAAATCTTCAATGTATTTAAGGTCAGGCTGGGGAGCCGGCTCAGTGGATAAAGTGCTTGCTGGCAAGTATGAGAGTCCACATTCATTCCACACATAAAAGCCAGGCAGGTGCGGTGGCCATCTGTAATGCCAGCACTTGAGAGGCAGAGACAGGGGCCCCATAGTAAGCTGGGTAGCTGGCTTAGCTGGGATTTGAGAGGTCTAGGTTCAGCAACAGATCCTGCTTCAAGAAATAAAGAGGAACTCAAATGGGAAGACATTGGACCTCAGCTTGCATGTGCACACACAGATACACACGCATTCACACACACACGCATGCACTTACACACACATGCACACATTTCTCTCTTCCCACTGCAAAACTCAATGAATTTCCCCACTGCACAGATAGATAAAGCAGGAGGCGATCTTCAGATTCAAAAGGTCCAACCTCGGCTGAGATGCTTGCCTGGTACAGCCTGTGCTGTCCTGATGCTGTGTGAGAACTTTTAGAACAATCTTTCTATTGCTTTCTTTGTTAGTTCTGTTTGTTCAGATTTTGATTGCATGGCTGTATCTCCACACTGATTCTACACTGTCCCCTGCCTGACCATTCAGCAGTCTTTCACCAGACTCTCAGGGACTTGGGGTAATTCAACTGTTCTCATCTTCTGGGGGAGGTGACCAGGAGGTGAAATGGGAAGATTGTTCTAGAAAGTTCCTCTCAGACAGCTATCTATCTGTGCAGTGAGGAAGTTCATTGAGTTTTGAGGTGGGGAGAGAGTAATGTGTGTGCGTGTATCTGTGTGTGTGTGTTTGTGTGTGTGTGTGTATGTGCGTGCGCGCGTGTGTGTGTACATGTGTATCTGTGTGTGGTTGAGGTCCAATGTCTTCCCCAGTTGATCTTGGCTCACCTTTCCTATAGAAGTTTCCTTTGAAATATTTAAATTCTTGAAATTTAAAAATGAAAACCTTTACATTTAAAACTTAAAAAAATTCAAAATAAAAAATGAAAAATCAGGGCTGGGGAGATGGCTCAGTCAATAACCTGCTTCCTGTATAAGTATAAGGACCTGAGTCTGGATCCCCAGGACTCTTGTAAAAACACCATATATAATGGTGCATGTCTTCCATGCTGATGTTCACAGAGGTGAAGGAGTGTGGGGAGAGGTGACCAGCCAGCTTAGTTGTGTTGGCAAGCTCCAGGTTCAGTGACAGACTGGCTCAGAAATGAAGGCGGAGGATGGAAGAAGACATTCAACTTTGACCTCTGGCCACTAGTATGTGGCCAGTACACAATAATAACACACATACATGCAAGCAAATTCATCACAGAGAGGTTGATGCTGATCTCTCAGAAAGAGGTTCTAGGTGAGCGACATTTTTACCTGGAGGAACGTGTGGGCCCACAATCTCGACCTGACCTTCAGGACTGCACTCTCTCCTCCTCCTAGTCGTCCCACTGCACAAGAGATTTGCAAGCACTCAATGTTTGTGCAGTTCTGCAAAATGCAAAGATGGATACGGAACATCAGTGCCTTGAATGGCAGCGAAGAATCAACACTGATGTGGCTTTCTTTCCTCGGAAGACGCTGGCCTGCAAATCTAATGCATTCCATTTAATTTAGAGAAAGAACAAGTTCATTGACGCAACTGAGACAAAGAACAATTAGCAATGATGTGAAGTTGTTTCCTGGTCATAGAAGGGTAAAAGTGGATCATAAAATTCAAAGTTAATGACTCATTGATAAGCAATTGCTTCACAGCACTCTTTCTTCTGTCCAAATCACTTCCTGATTGTTGAGCTGGCGCTTGTACAAGTTCTATGCATTAGGCTGTTGTTAAACCAGTTATTTACCCGTCTTATACGGGATCCCTTTTTAAATACGAGATACATAATGTGGAAAAAATGTTCCTGAAGATGACATTCTACCTATCAAATGTATCTTCATTGGATCCCGGTTTCCACAGGCTCATTTGTTTGAACACTTGCTATCCAGCAGGTGGTGCTGTCTGGGGAGGCTGTGCAGTCTAGCACGTACGACCTGGTTGGGAGGACATCACTCAATAGTGGTGTACTTTTAAGGTTATACCTGCTTCTGGTTCCAACCTGCACTGTCTACTTTCTGACTGCTTATGTATGTGTTCTTGCTTCTATGCACCCCCAAGACTTCTCCTGGTACTCTGCCTTCCCCAGGACAAGCGGAAACCTCTTAAACTGCGCTCAAATAAACCTCCCCCCTTTCACTTGCTTTGTAAGGTGCTTTGATCACAGTGATGCCAAAGATGACTAATAACCGAGTGTGGGAATACATGGATACCACAAGTCTGTTTTTCATGTGCCCTGTGCAGACCGATGCCTCCTTAATTGATCTAGAGATATGATCAAAGAAGTAGCCCTGAAAGAGTGCAGGCTATAACAGAGGAGAGCAGGAGGTTGGAGATGGAATCTGCAGGTACTGAGTGGAAAGAAGAGCGGTCCATAAAAATTCTCAGGTGGGGTCAGCGAGGGTAGGAAGACAGCAGGGAGAGGACATAGAGGGAGAGGCAAGGAAAGGGCTGTAATTGTTTCACGAGCTGGTTCATAGCATCAAACGCAGAAGAGAAATGAAGAAAGACATGGATGTTGTAAGTTGAGTATGTAAAGAGAACAGAGAAAAGTTTGGAGAGGGAGGTAGTCCTGACCGACCTGAGGTGAGGGAGGCGAAGATGGCTGTATGTGGAAGAAGAATTAAGTTTCCATGTTGGAGGTGCACATTTTAAAAAATGCAAACTTGAAACTGTGATGCCAGCACAGGACGTTGGCATGCTGCACTTACAAATTCCTAATCAGGAATGGGATTCCGTACTTGGTTTTAACCAAACAAAAACTGTAGGAGGTCTTTTTAGCTTTTGATTTTAGAGTAAACTTTGCATAATCATCCTCTCCTCAGAGTTGTCTTGATCCAAGGACATGGGTGGGTGTTGCATGGCTGGTAGTTTTTGAGCTAATAAGAGAAAATGAGAATGTAATATGAGTTTGAAATCAGATGCAGAAACTAATGACTGTCTTGGCAATCACTTCCAAGTAAAATGCTCCTGTGATATTTAGAGGATGAAATGTATGTTAAAATATTTAATGAGAAATAGCAGAAGAGAAGAAACTGGACCTACAGCACAAGTACATAAAATTTCAAGAGAATACCATTCACAGAGCTCTGCTGCTCTTCTGCTCAAGACTCATGCACAAAGTAGCATGTAGAAGAGGAATCTGAATCCTGTTTTTGCAAATGTTTAGTTCTACAGAAGTCTGGATATTGGTTTTTCAATGGGCTCTTCCCATTTTTACTGTACATCATAGGATTCTACAGATGCCAACTTTTATTAATGACAACATACAGTTTTATTTTTCTAAAATGAATTTATTCTAAAAAGGACAATATGAATTGTCTACTCTAACATTTTGAAGTCGTTGTACAATCTTACAAATGTACAGGCCCATGACTCATAATCTGCTGATTATTGTAGCTTTATCTCTTGTATCTCAGGTACTTTTTTCTTAAGTATGATATTGGAGATAAATTCCCCTGTACTTTCCATTTCCATGTTTTAATTTTCCTCTTAAGAAGAAACAAGTGGATGGATATTAGGAATTAAGACATAATTGTGTGTGTTCCTATGTGTGCTGCTGTGTGTGTGTACAAGCACACATACACATGTGTACATATGCTTGTGCAGGCCAGAGGTCACCACGGGTATTATTCCTCAGGCACTTCCCACCTTCTAGAGACAGTGTCTTTCACTGTCCTGAAACTTGCCAAAGATGCTATACTGGCCAGTGAGCCCAGGGCACCCAACCCGTTGGTCTTCTCAGTACTGGGATCAAATGCACACCACCACACTCAGCTATCTTACATGGGTTCTGGGGAACAAACTCAGGTACTTATTTTTGCCTGGAATCCACTTTTCAGAATGAGCCATCTCCCCAGCGCTAAGATGTAGTTACAAAAGCCTCTTTCGTCATTTTAGGAGCCCAGGCCAGTTGTGCAATCACTGCCACTGGACTTATCATCTCAAACTGGAACTCTACTTCCTTAAGCCTTTTGCCTCGTTAATACACACCGGAATTTGTATTTATGTCACCCTATCATCCCGTTATGAAGCTCTTGACTACTATGACGGATATGTTCTAGAATATTAGTGCTGTCATTGGGAATGACATTGTTCTACTTTATTGGACTGAAATAAGTAGTTAGGATTATCAGGCTTTTACATGTATTTTCTTGTGCCTTACAAATTACAGTCAATTCATGTAGTGGCATTTCATTTGTATTTTAATAAATAAAGCTTGCCTGAAGATCAGAAAAGTAAAAGAGCCACACTGGTCAGTCTTAGAGAGTAGGCATCAATGACACACACCCTTAGTCCCAGGAGCCACAATGACACACACCACCATTATGTGTGCCCCAGCACATGGGGCCAAGGGACTGTGTGATGAACCAAATCACTGACTGTTAGCTAAAGTGAATCCTCCACTAAGTCGCTATGTCTTGTATTTGTCACAGCAGAGGGAAAAGCCACAGCTGTACTGCTTCCCTTTCAACTATGCAAATGCTAAACTCAGAGGTTCAAGTCCTTGGACATCCTTGCTCCTTAAATTATGTCACTTTTACGACTGGCTGGGACAATGGGGCTCACTGAAATATTGCCAGATGGGCATTGGATTTTGAATTCAGTGAGGGTGGTGGCTGGTGGATTTGATCAGCGCTCAGTAAGTTATCTTTTAATCTGTGCAGTAGATTTTTTTTTGTAGTTGGATGGAGAGTTAAGAGGTCTAAGGGCCATAGAGGAGGAACAGGAGTTAGTGGATTGGCATTCTAAGGGCATTTGAGATATAGCTCCAAAAGCTTTCACCATTAGTTCAGTGAATTTATACCTGAGTCATTTGTTCACATGGTCACTGAGCCCATAAGCTGGGCACTGAGCTGTGCCAGGGAAGCAATACAAGGAATACCATGCATATTCTCATCTGAGGGATTTTAGATAGGGTGAGCTGGTAGGGAAGCAGGCCTGAGAGTCCGAGCACTATAGTGCCCAGAGGAGTCTCAGAGTCACTCCGCATTTCTGGGAGAGGGCCACCAGCGTGGGCTTAGGAGTTTCCCAGCTCCCCACCTAGCCAGGACAGTGACCGCTGCTCCCGTGGGAACAGCTGTAGAGCTGTCCTCGGCTCAGAGTTCTAGCTTTCTCATCCTTCAATCGTTCTTTACTTGGTCCTGAAGCTTCCTGATGAAGGCCTCCCTCTTTTCTGTTTGTGACTTTGGATTGGCAACTTGAGGCTGTAGCTTCAGTTTGGATAATGAATATCAGGATGGGCTTCTTCAGTGCAAGAATGGGGCAAGAAGCATCTTTCCGTCCAGCCTTTGCTCTATCTAAGGCACAGTGTTTTCAGCCTGGTCCCATCCCCAGTCCCTGGGTATGCTTGGAAAGAGGATGGGATGTCTGGTGGTCTCTGACTTCTGCGGAATTTGAGGATGTACCTATAACTGAGTCCTTATGGCTGTAGTCTGTGAAATGCTGATGGGTTGGAAGTTGACGCTTGCTTTGTGCCTCTGCTACATGGTCAGGAAAGGATGAGCATTCATGTGAGGAGAGACAGAGGAGAGAAGATCATAATCAGCAATGGGATGAATAAGGGCCTTGCATTAAAATACCAATTCATGCTGACAGTTCTGCAAAGTCCAGCTAAGATCAGGCTAGACCCTCCAGAGGCCCTCAGTGCCAAGACCCCCATATTTCAGCCCCGAAAACCTGAACACATTAGTTTATCTATAAGGTTTTATTTTATGCTAACTAATACACAGTACTACAATGAAACAGAGTTCCTAATAAATATGCTGCTGTTTTTTTCTCCACACCCTTTTGCTCTCCGTGCTTTTCTAAAGCTGATGTATACTCACTGCACATGTTAATGATTGCCCTGTGACTTTTTATACATGCAGACATCACACTTAGCTCTCAGCTGTCTCTCAGCTACCCTCTCTTACTCTCCTCCCTATCCCCTCCCTTATTTCATCACCCTTTTCCAGGAGTCTCTCTATTACTTTAATTCTGGGTCTTTTGATAAGTCCTCATGTAGCCTAGGCTGGCCTTGGACTTGCTGTGTAGACAAAGATGACCTGCTCCTGATGTCTCTGCCTCTACCTCCCAAGTGCTAGGATCATAGTAATGTATCACTCAAGGCCCTGGGTGTGTTTGCTGCCTTGCTAAGATGATCATGGGATTTCTAATGATCTTTTATTTTTATATTCTGCATTCCAGATATGAAAAAGATATGTGATTCTTATTTTCTGTATGGTTTATTTTACTTAATGTGACGTCCTTTAGCTCCATTAATTTTCCCGCAGATGGCTGGTTTTCCTTCTTCCTTGAGGTGTTTCAGCGCTCCATTGCCTGTATCTATTGCATTTCTTCCATCTGTTCATGTGTTGACAGCACCTAGGCTGAATCGTGCCCCTTGGTTCTTGTAAGTACTGCCTCCCTACATAGGGAGTTGTGCACGAATCACAAGCCGACTTGGTTTCCCTGAGCACGGGTGCTTGCCTCTTTAAGACAAGCCACGCCCCATAAGATTCAGGGGCAGGTGTGACACCGTAGGGACATACACTCATCTCAACTGCCCTGCTCAGGGCCTCTGAGTGGGCTAATAACTGAAACTCGATGACTGTCAATTGATTTTCAGAAGTTAATCTCCAAATAATGGGATTCAGTATGACATTGTCATATATGGATATTACGATTCCTGCCCTTCCTCCTGTCCTGTTCTTTTTGTTCTTGGAATAGATTTACATTCACACTTAGTGTTCATCTCTGTCTACATGGTGGATTTAGAAGAATATAAAGGTTATATTTCAAACACTCCTTAATCTTTACAAAAGAGTGACTTTCATTTTTCACAATACAAGCTGCCCAAAGCTGTCGAGCGTGTCTGAGCATTGAAGGAAACTGAAAACAAGAGTTGAAGTTAAAACCACCTGCGTATGGGAATTTTGTCTAATCCAATGTTTTCCCTCAGTCCTGTGCACAGGATGGCTCACCAGTATTTTTGCAGGGCTCTGTCTGTGGATCTGGACCACTGGCACATCCCTCTTCCTGACAAGATGAGGAATTGTAGCGTTTCTCAAGAAGGCGCTGAGCTCAGGGGTGTCCTCTGGGGAGGCAGCCGGCTGCAGAGAGAAAGCAGGCATCACCGCACATAGCTGCATTCACAGAGTCTACTATTTTCCTTCACCTCAAAGCCCGGGCAATTGAATCGGATTCACAAAGGTTGGGCTTTTACATGGGCACCATCAACACCAAAATGACTCATGGTGACAAGGAGCAAGACTGTCCACTCTTTGGTTGCAAGAATCCATGAAGTGCTGGAGAACATATTTTTGGGAAATTTATCTTGCAAGGATAAATTTGAAGAAGAAATAATTTCCCCAGAATGTTAGAAACCAAGAAGTTGACTGACGTTCCAGACATCAGTTACTCTCACTGTTTTCCTCTCATGATGGAGGGGGCTGGCTAAATGGAGGCAACTTCTGTGTGGAAAGAGAAACCCGGAGGCATCTAGAAAGGGTTGGAGATAGCCTGATGTGGTCCACAGCCTGCTGTCTTTATGGCTGCGACCCTGTTCCCTTGCTCATGAGACGCGGCCCTGTGAGGAGACCTGTGTCCTAAGGACAATGGCTTTCCCCATGCACACACTGCCGTATGACAGCTCGCTTTCCAGTCTTAGTTAGCCTTTATTCTAGGACAGGTGATTTTTATCTTAGTGTTCCTGCCGAGCACAACTTCTGGCTGAAAACACACTTTGGGATTCCAAATTGTGTGTGAACCCCACACAATATCCTAGTGACATCATTTCCTTGCAGATCTGCCTACCTTGCGGCTCACAGGACATAGGAGCAGGGAAAACTATGAATGGGGTGCAATACAAAGTAGTGAATGTACTTGAAGCATTATGAGGTTGTTTATTATTACGATTTTGTTTGCTCAGTTCTCAAGCATAAACTTTGTGGAAGCTCAGTGTTGTCTCGCAGTGACAAAGTTCGGACTACCTGTGACCAACTGAATGCAGAAACCTGCCTCCCACTTCCACCCTGAAGCTTGAGCCTTCCTTTGCTTGATTTGTCTACACAATGGGAGCAGCACTCGTGTCCGGGATGAAAAAAAGAAATTCCGGCATCGCAGATGTGGAATGTACAACAAAAGGTAAAACAGTGGTGATCAGTGTTTCTAAAGGTCTGGAAGAATCTACCAGACGGACAAAGGGATGGAATCCAGACACTTCAGGATGACAAGGGTCATGACATGCTGGATCTTGCTCCCATGGCTTCCCCAGATTCATCATGCCAAGAGGCCTTTGACTCCCACTCCACAGCAGCCTCTCTGGTTTCCCTTCCTGAGCTGTCACGAAGCTCTGGGCTTCCATTTCATGTGGCACTTGATCTCTGTGGTCTGTAAGTAACTACCAGGCCCATCCACACTTGCCACCGACTGGTCTCAGCTAGGAAATACAAAGTAAGAAACAGAGTCACACCAGAAAAGAGGCGAAGAAAGGAGATCTAACAAGGAAAACTTGGGGAGATTGGGGTGGGGAGGAAGCCCATTAGGAATGAAAGGCAAATTTGCAAAAACAAAGGACTCTCAGTGTCACACAGATCTTGAAGAGGAGGGAAACTGGGTGAGGGACATAAGTATTGACTGAATATGTCCGCTAAGAATTCGTGGTCCTTTCCTGAGTGGGAGATTCTGTGGGTGAAAATTGAATCAGTCACTTAAGAGGGTTTGGATAAAGTAACAATTGTTTAGAAGGGCATCAAGTGAAGTCCCTTGGTCATTCTCATGTTAAAGCAGTCTCTTTCCATGTCAGAGTCTGTATAGATAGTTTCAGGTAGCCAGGGCTGCATTGTGAGGTCCTGCCCCACCCCACCCCACACACCCAAATGAAGCTATCAAGTAAGCAAACAAAAACTAGTTTTTAGTGGGTTAGAGTTGGGATGAACCTTACTTAAGTGGGTAAGCAAAGCGCTCTTGAAAAGGATGCAGGCCAAATTAATTGGTTTACTTTTTATTTTAATGCAGAAGGAAACTTCTGAGGCTTGTAAGGTTTGAGGAAGGGATAGAGGAGAAGAAGTTGAAGACAGGAAACGGGGACATTTGATGTAGAAAAATTAAGCCTGGAGCATCAGAAGGAAATGGCTTTTCTCCAAAAGCATTGCAGAGAGAAGTGGAAGATGAGGAAGAATATTAGATGGTGCGCATTGTGGGCTGGATCTTGTGATGTGGAAATTGATCATTTGAAGACTCGCTTGTCTTCAGGACACTACCAATAGCAATGTGATGGGAACTGGAGAGGCAGTACAAAGAGTGTAGCAGAGGCTTAGAGAAGCTAATATAGAGATTGAGGAGGACAGAACTTCCTTGTGACAAGGACAACCCCATGGATATTTTCAACCACTGGGATATAATGGGACCACCAGCTAAAAGTGGAGAAGCTGTACTATATAAGTACATCTCACTGGGACTTCCAGGGCAGGCACTTGGAAACTTTGCAAGTTTCTAAAAGAATGTCCAGGTAAATCATCTCGCATTCTCAGCATGACCAGAAAGCAAGTTTGGCCAAAGGTAGCTTTAAGAGTGGGCTGGGCTAAACTGGACTGAATGTTTCAGAGAAAGCATGCATATTAAGAAAGGAAGGTTCATTGGAGAGAGGCGGTGAGAACATTATAGGAATAGAACGGATGAAGAATAAGATGCTGAGTGTGACGGAGGTAAGGTATCTAGAGAACAATGGCCAAAGTCCTAGGATCGTGAGCTGCTGGGTGGAGTGAGGTGAGCACTCAGGAAGTGTCAGCCCCAGGGATGCTGGGATTTCCCAGCCTGGTCTTGCCAGAAGGATAAACAAAGGAGTTGTTCACAAATGCTCAGAAATGGAGTATCTGATAGAAAAGTGTTTACAGCCCAAGATTTAAAAAATTGAGCTTAGACAGACAATTAAGAATTGTGTAAATCCCTAGTTCCTCATATGTTTTTTTTATTACATTCCTGTATGTGTCTGCTGCCATGGATTTCAGATTTACTATGTGCAATTTCTCTTTCTTTTCTTATCCTTTGAGATGGGGAATTATTATGTAGTATAGGCTAACCTTAAACTTGTTATCTTCTGCCCCAGCCTCTAGACGTAAGCCAATGTACAGAGTGGAAGTACTGGAAAAATTGGGTCGTGATTATTTGTGTGTGTATAAGTTCATATATGGGTGAAAGCGTGAAAGTGTGTATGAACATACACATGGATGCTAGAGTACAGTTTTGGCTATTGTTTCTCAAGTGGCATCCACTTTGGGGTTTCTTGAGTTTTTCTGTTTGCTTTGAGACCAAGTTTCTTATTGGCCTGGAACTTTCCCAGCAGGCTATGCTGGCAGTCCAGAAAACCCTGGGGATTTGCCTGTCTTTGGCTCTGGGTGATTTCTTTACATAGGTTCTTGGGGTTAAACTCATGTCCATATGTTTGCATGGTGAGTATTTTGCCAACTGTGCCATTCCCCTAGTCTCTAGTTGTGATTTTCTAGTCTCAAATTATAACCTATAATTATTATCAGTATTAATAAAACAATGGCCCCAGACCAAGAACTCTTTGTGTGGTTTCATCAGATGTGGCTTATGTGGAAATAAAGAACATATGTTCTGGGGTCCATTATAATTTGTCAATATTAATACACGGTCTCTGGATAAGCATAGGTCCTCCAACTAGCTAGAAAACAGGGCCCCTGCAAGACAGGTGCCAACAGAACATGCCCCTTTCACTTCATACCACTGCTTAGAAGATAGAAAAAGCGCCTCTGTTGAGCACTGTAGTCAACGGGTCTTCAAACAGCTTACAAACCAAGTTTCTCAAATGGCATTCCAGAAATTATTTCACAAAACAAAACATAACAAAGGGGGAGAAGTTATCCAAGAAATGTAAACAACAATTCACATCCATTTTCTTGATGGATAGTGGAGTCCCTTTCCTAGTTGGCCATGGTCGCACAGACCGAATTTTTCCTTGGCGGGAGATGAGTGGAGGTGAGGGAGGCTGGACTCAGAGTCTTCAGGCGAGGCAGACATGCTGTCAAGAGTAAATTGGTTCAATGCTATGAGAAGCTGTAAATAAACATTCAAGTGGCTTCCTAAGAACAAACAATTTCCTTCTGCAACAAGGAAATAATTGTTAGTAAATATGTTTCTTTCTGCAGCTGCTACTCAGCATTTGACCTCAACAAGACTTTTTCATTTTCATAATCCTCCCCCCAAAACTCCTCACTCTGGTGTAGGCTTAAGTTTATGGATTGAAGGAACAATATGTAGCCAGAATGTGCAGTGGAGTTGGAAAAATGGTCTTTGAAGAAAGATGTTGGGTGAAATGAGACTGGTGGCCCTGAGAATCCATAGCTAAGCCTTGTATTCCATCTTTTTCTTGTTTGTAGTGTCTTTGGAGCCCAGGTATTCCTAGTATACACGAAAGAACAGACTATACTCAGGGACTATAATTAAATCTAAGTGGAGGCAAGCCTAGAGGGCCAATGTACCCTGCAATTAAGACATACATGTTAAGGGTTTGTGGGCAGAGGGAAAACCCCGCTTTTTTCTTCCCGAGTTATGCAGTCTAAATACAAGAATCAATGTAGTCCATTGATGGTGCTGAAGCTTCCTGAGTCTTTGGATGTGGTGTTTTTCCATTGTATAATATCTATGGGGTTGCACAGAGCGATGTTATATGTGCCTGTGGGTGGAAGCCAGTGGACTTCCTCAGGTGTCATTCTTCAGGATGAAGAAGATGAATTCAATAGCAAGCACAGATGGTAACTACAGCATTATAACTGGAAAAGAAAACCAGAGCCAGGTGGGCTGTCTTGCTCAGACCTTCTAAAACCGTGGATGGCTAGGATATTTTCTCAAAGGAGGAGGGGGAGCGTGTAGTTGACTCCTGACCATGACAGGGGTAAGTCACAGGCATCATGAGTGCTTCAGCTATGATATAAACTGTGCCTGCGAACATTCCAGCCCTTTAAAATGATTCCAAAGAACATGAAAAGAAATTAGTATGTAATGACTAAGGCAGGTGAAATGCTCTTCTTTCTCCATGTCTTCGTTTGAAAGGTGTATTTTAGGAGAGGGCCTCAGGGTAACTGAGCCAGGGCTGTTGTTTAGGAGCTAACGAGCGTTCCCTGGTTTTGAATTGATGAGAAACAGTAGACAGAGGCAGTTAATGACAAGAAAGTACTCTTAGGGATAAGACAAACTATGCAAATTTGCCAAGCCACTGTCTGCTGGCCACTTGAGTCTAGAAAACTATTTGCAGGGCTATAATCCTGACAGATGAACTCGTTCTGGGTTTTTGCCATTCCTGTTTGTATGATCTGGTTGCAATTTGGACTTCCTGTGAGATCAGCCTTGCTGGAACAAGGAGAGATTCAGAGGCGACCTCCTTATATCTCCAAGGACAATGCATAAGACATGGGACTCTCGTGCTTCTTGGTCTTTGTATCTAAGGATCCTCCTTTTGTTGTAGTTATCCCTGGAAGGTGTTCTGGGTTCTACTGCAGATCGGCTCTGAGCTTCTTTGCCTTTCTTGCTACTCACAGTCTCCAATTCTTCAGCCTTCTTCCTCATTGGCTCACAGCTGAGCTGTTTATTACAAAATCTTGCCCATTGAAAAACTCAAAATCTTTTATTCTTCATGAAACTCGTGGTTCCTTGGTTGGGTTTACTGTTTCAACCTCATCTTATCTAAAGATCATAGCATGCTTGAAAGGCTATTCAAACCCCTGGATAAAGTCCACCAAAATAACAAAATTGGTAGTTTGAAAAAAAATTATTTTACCATCTTTAGTATAGCTGAGAAACACTTTATTCAACTCTAAAATCTTATTCCAAGAAGGATCTGGAACAAATTAGATTTAATGGATCAGTCTGAGCGCTGCAGACAGTTGAATGTTTCAAAATGTTTTAGATGATGGAGGGAGGAGAAACTGCTACATTAAATCCTTCCCTTCTGACCTAGACCATGAAGTGTTTAGGCAGAGCTTCATGGATGTTTGATCCTTCTCCTGGGATCTAAAAGACAGGTAACCAAACCCCAAGAGGTTGAACGCATCGCTACATAACAGAGCCCCAACCTTTGGATTGGGAGACCAATGTGCAAGTAGAGTGAATGAGTCTAGCCCACTTCTACTACTCTCTGCTGACCTCAGCCAGGCATTGACTTCCTTGAGTGACAAATGGGGGCTGTGCCACTCTCTTCTCTCTATATTTCTACTTCTCTTCAGACTCTGATGTTTCACAGGCCAAGCTGAATGAATCTCCATGAAGCTTAGGGTGATGTGGACAAATTAAAAACAAAGAATTCCCCATTGTCTAGTGGCATCTATGTATGGTCACCCTTGTCCCATCCCATCTTGGATGCTGATGCTCTGTGGTTGGAAAGCAAGGGAGGTGAATGTGGGCGAGATCGTTTGTTCATTGCTGCCTAAAGCGGCCATCGGTTAGAATCGTTACACCGGTGGCTTTATAAAGGCACTTGGTGTTCCTTCCTCGAACTTGGGGGACATCGGGGTAACTCGATAGAATAACTAGCTCCTACTGTGCAAACTGAGCCCTGTTAAGGTCAAACTTACTGGACCTTGGTGTGCATGTGAGAAGACTTTCAGGCTTTTGTTGAATTTGGAACACATCTTTGTTTGCACACAGGTCAAATTTCAGAGGGTTTGGGGAGATAGTTGGCAATAAGAAAGCATTTCTCTTGAAAAATCATGTTTTAAATGGTAACTCAGTTCTCAAGCCAGTCCACAAAAAAAAGAGTCCCAGGGAAAAAACCCTACTTAAGCTTCAATATGGTTTTTATGCCATAAAACTGTGTATTTTTAATAAAAATAGTAATATCCAGGACAATGGCAATATGAATGATTATAAAAAATAGAAAAATTATTTGTTTTCTCTGTGATAGTGAGTATTTGGGTAGGGAAATGGGAAAGTGTGCCTATGTTTGGTAGACTCTAAGGGGATATCGACATCATTTCAAAGGCTTTATATTTGGTGGCTCTGGTTTCCTGTAGTGGGTGGCCTAGAAAATGCTTCTCAGGAAATCTGGGTGGTTTCTTTTCCATGAGTATGTGAGAGGAGCAGGCATGGTGGGGCTCCCTATAATTCAAGAAGTCATTAGCCTGAGTCTGGAGGATGGAGAGTTTGAGGCCAGCTTGGGCTGCATAGTGAGAATTTGTGTCAAAAAAGAACAGAAGATCAAAGCAAAGCAAAGCCAGTCAGGAGGTTGCACTGAGACAGCAAAGTCAGAAATCTTTTCAGCCATAAATGAGCACGGCCAAGAATTTACATGAGAGAGCACGTTGACTAGGACGTGTATCTGAGCATAGATAGGGGTGGGATGCTGACTAAGAGGAAACCATCTGAATGGTGGCACAAGATGGACTGCTCGGGAATACAGATGCTTTGAGAGACAGTAGGACTGATGCACATATGAACTCACAGCCTGTGACAGAATGTATAAACCCAGCATGAGAAGGGAAAATGGACACAGAGTTTCACCCCTAACCAAGAAGCAGTTTGCAATTGATATCTGCTGGGAGAATCAGTCCATTAGAGAAAACTGATTTTCTCTAATGAACACTGGGTATATCATCCACACTCCAGAGCAGGCCACATGCTCAGGAGTAGTTGGCCAATATAAAATAGACCCCATTGTCTTACAGATATGTACCAGCACTGGGGAGGCAGAGACAGAGGTTCCCTAGAATACATTGGTCAGCCAGGGCTAGCTGGATAGGTCAGCTCCAGGTTTAGTGAACGCCCGGGATGATAGAGGGAGACACCAGTGCTCAACTCTGGCATCCACAAGCATACACACACACACACACACACACACACACTTTACACAAGCATACACAAAAACAATATAGAAAAGCTATCAATTAGCCTAGCAATTACCATTTTAAGATTTTTAAACCTGTGTGTTGAAAAATTGTTGTAATCTATTTTTCAGCAATTTCTACTCATCCTTAATCCAGGACAAAGTTGTTTATCTCTGCGCTGTCAGGGAAGGAATACCTGCTGAAGAAATAGTGCCACTAATCTGTTTAGGATCTTAGAGAAAACCAATATTTAGGTACTCCAAATTATGAGTGCTACTGGCCTAAAACTAAAGATTATCATTTTAATGTCTACTTACTA
Source organism: Ondatra zibethicus (assembly GCA_004026605.1). Classification (NCBI taxonomy): domain Eukaryota; kingdom Metazoa; phylum Chordata; class Mammalia; order Rodentia; family Cricetidae; genus Ondatra; species Ondatra zibethicus. Next base: position 53,777 of record PVIU01003550.1, on the reverse strand, counting down.
ATAAGAGGGTTTTTTTTTGAAATTTCTCTGGGAACATATTAAATGTTGTTAAAGTATATTAAGGAAGCTGGGAAAATGGCTCAGGGGTTAAGAACCCTGGTTGCTCTTCCAAAACAAGTTGGGTTCTGTCCCTAACACCCATCTGGCAGCTCCCAATCGTTCCCAGCTCCAGTTCCAATAGACCCGATGTCTTCTTCTGACCCTCACAAGCATCCAGCATGCATGTGATATACATATGTATATGCAGACAAAATATTCATATGCATAAAGCAAATCTTTGTAAAATATGTTAAGAACAACGTTCCCATACCTTAGGAATTCATACATCCTTCTAATTAAGCTATGTTAGGGAGCTGTTACTTCATATTGTCATAAAATCTTATATTTAGTTTTCACAGATTGAAAGCTTTTTTTTTAAAGAAGCATAGTTAAGTTGCATTAAAAGAATTTCCTAGCCTTGGGCAGCTTTTTAATGTAAAGCTATTAGCACGCTAAAGAATAAGTAGGGAGCAGAGAATGCCAGGTGCTTAGTATACACCACCACTCAGTTTGCACGAATCTGTCAACATTTAATGCAAGTTATCTGTTAGTACTGTCCCTGTCACTGAGAGTGATTGTTAAATTGCCACAGAAGAAAAAGAAACCTTACAGTCAGCATAGTGCACATTAAACAAGTTACATAATATATACAAACATATATAAACACTGTCAGACGTAAGCCAAACATTGCACTCTGAGAGTTAGGAGCCTTCTGCTGGAGCATGTGATTCAAGACTGTGTGTGAGATATATTAAATACGGGGCCCAGTGTGTGGAGATCTGAGTCACCTAAATAGTATACACTCACATTTGAAGACAGTATTTTTTAAAAAGCTGGTGTCCCTGAGGACAGAGATCATCGCAATAAAGGGGAAAGAAAGAGGAAATGAGACAGGAATTCCAGAAAGTATTTGAAATAATTTCATGTCACACGATGGCTTTATTTACTATTGTTCCATAAAGAGGGCAGCTCACCACCCATCAGGTCCTTTACTGCTGAGCGTCCTGTTTTCCTCTTGCCCCCACATACAGAACATTGGGGGGTGAAAAAGGAAGCCATTTGGAGTGTCAGTGACCCCCCGGCCTGTGGCTGGGTCCTGTGGATGGCTAAGACTGTGGTTCAGGAACTCTGGCCCTGCATCAGAGACACTGGGCCCTTGTAGCTATTAGGAGAAGGTTCTCAAGAGAGGCTGTCTTCTGAGGACAACATCCGATTCTTCAAAGTTTTGTTTTTGTTTTCTTGCAAATGTAACATTTTCAAGGGCTTGTGTTACTTCATTCCTTTACTTCCCAGAAGGAACCTGAGCCAGATTTGGACCTTAATCTAAATGGGTTTGCCTTTGGGACAGTGGGGCTCTTTGGTAATGAACAAGTGGCCAGCAGAGCAGCTGCTTGAACAGGAGGCAGAAACAGGCAGCGAGGGAGAATCTCAGGCCCAGCCCAGAACCTATTCTCAATGGACTTCCAGGCTCCTTCCAGAACCGGCTTTTGAATAAAGCTCTGGGCCCTGCTCTGACCCAGCCTCCTTACAGACCCTCAGGTCAGGCCCTGAGCTTTTTCTAGACCCCAAGGCTTTACTTTGACACTGGCTTCTAACACACCTTTAAGAACACTTTCTGCTTTTGCTTCTGCTCATAATAGACTTCTCAGGCCCTGCCCTAACTCTGCATTCCAATAGGCAAAGGTCCCTATAAGCGCCATAGACACTGGTCCTGCACTGGCCTAGACCCCCAGAAGCTTTTAAAGTCTGCACTGCTTTGGGCTTCTCTATAAGCTTTCACTACCATGGGAGCCCTGAACATTCCAATCTAGGGGTTCTCAGGGCATGGAGACAGCTTTTGGCAAATTCTCACATTTTACCACTTGCTATTGACAACAGCTGCAAGAACCCATCTTGGCAAAGATCCTCATGTCTTTGGGCAATATCCCAAAGAAGACTTTTAAAAATAGCATTTTATACTAACTCTCCCAAATGTGACATACCTAATTAGGATTTTGGTTTGGTTGTGCTATTGATGAAATGGTCTATAAAAGGTGATCATTGAAAAAGGTTCAGTAGCTGACAGGTTGCTAGGAACAGTAAGCGTTTGCTCAGGTTGAGACTTTACACTAGGTTATGCTCAGTGATCACGGAAGCAAGCTAAGTTGAGCCACTGCTTAGACCACGCTCCTACCTTTATATCTTGAGGGTTGATCTCAGGATTTGTTTGACATCGCAGAGGCCCCAGGGTTTGAAGATGAAAAATATAGAGCAGAAACTCATCTCGTGCTGAGAAGGGCCAGCCCACTTCCAGAATGGTGTCACTGATGGTGCTGGGTCCGATATTGTGCAGCTGCAAGAAGGTGACACATTAGGAGATGTGGTCCAACCCTGTCTCCCACAAGTCTGCTTGGAAAGCACATGTGGTTGGTGTTGACTATGGCGGTAGAACACAGAGTTCCCCCTAGGCAGGGGGAGCTCTGAAATCATGGTATGTAGATATTCAGCTCTGAGCTTGGGTTTCCCAAAGACCAGGAGATGGAGCAATTCTTATCAGAAAGGCTTGGGACCAGAAGTATTTTAAACTTCAGAATACTCAGGATGGTACCCAATTGCAATCACAAAATTCACTGATATTTCAGACATATCTAATTATGCGCAGCTTGAAGGCAACTTTTTAGATTTTTTTACTTACTTAAGAGTATTTGTGTGTGCACAGCTGCCTGTGCACACATGTGCCTGTGGAGGCCTGAGGTTGGCATCAGCTGTCTTCTTAGATTGCTTTCCACCTATGTATTGAGATAGTGTTCTTACTTGAACTCAGAGCTCACTGCTACAGGGCTGGACATAGCTATTCAGCTTGCTTCGGGGATCTCCTGTCTTTGCTTCCTAAACCCTTGGATGACAAGCAGGCTACCACACCCACATGGCAAGGATTTTACCTGCTGAGCCAACTGCCCAGCCCATTGTATTTTTAATGTGCTTGTGTTTTGGCTATGGTCTGTCTCATGAGGTCAGATATGGTATTTTCTTCTTGGAGCTGGTATCAAAAAAATTGGACTTTGTAGCACATTCTGTTGTTTTTCAGATTAGAGAGGCCCCATCTGTACTCTCTATGTGCAATCACTGCTATGCTTACCTTGAATTTATGTAAATTTAACAGTAGCACTAGAAATGCAATTTTAATTATAGGCTTCCAAAATGTAGTCATCCTTTCTTTACATTTGGAATTTGCCTCCTCCTGCCTGACTACTGGCTTGTCAATTGCAACCATATGGGATGCACTCTCTTTCACCCTCTGGAAAAAGGGCCATCCATCAAGCACCAAAGCTGGTCTGTGAGCCTTATAATTCTCTCCCAGTGGAGTGTTTCAAAGCTGATGTGCTGTCATTAGCCAATCCCAGAGAAAGGAAGGCCACATCTCATGAAGACGAACATTTTAAACATATGATTCTGCTCAGAGGACACAGATGCCATCCTCTGCAAACACTAAGCACATTGGAAGGAATTATGAGTTTACAAATTCTCTTCAAAATTAGTAGAGATCTTTGTCGTCCCCCCCCCACAAGTTCTGACAATTACCATCAGAATCTATGAAGCAGTGTGGTTCAGTTTTTATTTGATGGCCTGTATAATTCACATCATTAAAGGAGTATGGCATCCACTGACATAGCATGTTATGAGACTTGAGATTAGCGTGTAAGAAATACTTGGTAACTGGGGGGAGGGATGGGGCATTCTGGTGCATACTTTAAACTTTCATGATGTTTATGCTAATCCTAGAAGCAGAACTGCACATAAATGATTAAATCTGAGCATTTTTTCCAAACTTTGAAGTTTTACCATTCTTAAGAGGAAATTGACTCCCACAGCTTCATAATAGTTCGACAGCTTGCTATTTTCCCTGTGAAGTTCTTGACCCGAGTGACGTTGGGACAGGTGTCAGGGTGTAGCCTCGACAGGGTTCACACATTCCAGGGTATGGGTGTGGGGGTTAGAAATATTAGATAGGAAGAACAGAGACATAGGATAGAACCAGGAGGGCAACCAGTGAATACTGAATTTGCCTTCATTTATTTTCCATATGCTTATATACCCCAATCCAAGAGGGGTAAAGGCAAAACCACTGCTTTAACATGATTCAAAGAACAAACAGAGCAATTACTTGCTTCAATATGTGAAACATCAAGTCACTATATTCTGAGTTAAGCATTCTGTTGTTAAGGCAGGATGCCCAGTGACTACACCTTAGACTAAGCAACTGGTAGGCTGCCACTCCCTGGGTCAAACCATCTGTCACATCGTTAAGGAGCAGGAGTAGGCTTGAATTCTCTGACCTTTGGTCTGGGTGGAATGGATTCACTTCTGTGGGCCACCTCAATATCCAAAACACCAAGTAACCACACCCTAGGCCAAGATATTTTGTTTGTAGCCACACCTGAAGTCAAACCTCTTCTCAATAACCTTGAAAGAGCCAGAGTAGGCTTAAACTCGCTGATCTTCAGTCAAGGTAGAGAGGACCCACTTCTGTGGGCCCTACAGACAGGCTGTCTTTTTGTTATCAGAAGAACTTAAGCTCAGGCCGGGGCTTCTGAAGGTGTAGATGAAGGAAGTTTATGCCAATACTGTTCTCCCCGTGGAGGAAGAGCTCAAGTTTGGGAAAGTCTCCATTGTTAACCCGGGAGGAAGGAGACTTCACAGCCCTTCTAAACAGTTGATGTCAGCTGTCAACTCACAGAAGCCAGGTCACCTGAGATATGGGGATTATCTTGATTTTGCATTGTTGTGGGAAGGTTTCTTTTAACTGTAGGTGGGACTATTCCCCCTGGGCTGTATAAATGAAGGAGGTGGACGGAGCTTGCATTTCTCTCTGACTCCTGAGTGCAGATGCAATGTGACTAGCCAACCTCCTGTGCCTGCCACTGTGTCCTACCTGCTCGCTGCCATGTCTTTGCTGCCATGACGAACTGTATTCCTCTCGAACTATAAGCTAAAATAAACCCTCTTCCCTTAAGTCACTGTTCTCAGCAAGGAAAAAGTACCTAATGCACTCTTGTCACTAGATGAAAGCTATCTTCAGAAATAAAATGACTCCTAATGGCATTCTGCTGTACCATAGATCAGTGCCTTGCTCATCCATCACCAGAGGAGCTTCCTTCTGCAGCAGATGGGAACAAATGCAGAAACTCACATCTGGACAGTGTGCAGAGAGTGAGAGACCTTGGAACACTCAATCCTAAATGGGATGTTTCTCTCCATCACACTCCCTCCCAAGACTAGGAGACACCGCAGAAGAAGAGGTAAAAAGATGATAAGAGCCAGAAGTGGTGGAGGACACCAAGAAAACAAGGGCTTCCAAACACAACAGGATTGTTCCACATGTGAACTCACAGAGACTGGCAGCAAACACAGTTTCTACATGGATGTTTGCCAGGTAGGATCCCAACACCGAGAGAGGAAGTAGATACACGCTTCCATCCCTAACTCTGAAGCTAGATACTCCAATTGATAATCACTTACAAATGAGAAGAGAGTTTTCTCCAATGGAGTCTCATGGGTATACCCAGCAGTAGGCGGGAGACACATACCGAATGCAATGGCACTTTGAAGTTCTTTGTCTCATGACGCTTTGTGAGGGCTTTTTTCCCTTACAGGTCCTTTGCATATATATATATGGTTTCTGGTTTTGTGTTTTTATGGGCTTTCTATGTGCAGATGCACATGTGTGTCTCTGCCTATTTATGCTTCTCGAGCTTTCCTTTGGATCTTATGTGTTATGATTGTTTTATCGTATTATCTTTCAGTGCCTGTTTGCATCCTAATGAGAGGGCAGGAAAGGGTAGAGGTCTGAGTGTGTGTGGAGGCAGAGAAGAACTACGAGGAGCTGGAGGGAGGGAAACCGTAACCAAAACACATTGTATTAAAATCTGCTTTCGACTAAAAGAAAAGAAAGCTGTGTTCAGAACAATTGGTTCAGAGGCATGGGGGACAGACAATGAGTGGAGAAGGGATCTCAATTAGAAAGGTGATTGGGATTTTATTTTTCTGAAATTCCATGCTGGATTCCCTGAAAACGAATTACTACATGGCTGATGGTATTAACTTTAAAGAAAAACCTAAATAACTGCTAAATTAAGCCTCTGTCATATGTTTATTGTTTATATTAAATTTAAATGTTTTAGGTAACATGTCAGCAAGTGATCTCACTATTAGCAGTTTAAGACTTTGTGTGGGAAAAGAACATCGGGCTCTTTTTGTGGGATACTGTTTCCTCTGAAGATAGTTGGCTAACCCATGGAGTATTCGGATCTCAGAATAAATTATCTATTTTCAACTTCAGTTACTCAAATAAAAAAGTAAAATCATTCTATCATGTTCTTGCCTCATAAATTATTTCTATATTTTGGTCCAATAATGACTAATTAATGGAGTATTCTAATAGTACTTTATAGTTAATGACATTTAGTTTATATATAAGTAAGCTTAAGGATATCTGAAAACGTAAGAGGAAAGAAATACAATCAAAGGAGATAGGGTTTTTTGATGCATATAGGCTGTCCAAATATTAAGTGAAGAACAAATAAAAATATTTTTAAAAGATCACTTAATAAGATAAAATGTTTCCTGCCAGGTAATAGACCTCACCACTGAGGACTGAGTGGCCATGTCTCTGGGTCCTCAGCTGGGTACCCATCAACAGCCACTATAGCCATACTAGTCTACGGGTAGTTATTCAGCAGGGCATCATAGCCATAACAGCACAAGTTATAAAGTTTGGACCTTGAACTGGGACCTGAGGTCCTATGAATTTCTTATTAGTAAGGAGTACATGAATAAGACATCAAAAAATTAATATAGGAAATAACTTTCTTGGACTGAAGAGATGGCTCAGGAGTTAAGAGCACTGGCTACTCTCCCAGTGGACCTGAGTTTAGTTTCTAGTACCCACATGAGGCAGTTTACAACCACCTGTGATTCCAGGTCCAGAGGATCAGATGCCACCTTCTAGCCTCCACAGGCACCAGGCACACATCCTGTGCATATATAGGCAGAACTCCACAATGCATAAACTGATAAAATAATAATTAAAAAAGAAATAGATACCTCATAAATATGCTCCACCAAAGGACCGACTTCCTCCTCCTTGTGGGGCTCCTTTTCTGGTTCCCAGTTGTGGATGGGCAGAACAATCTGCGGAGGGTGGGACACTCTGGAATGTGTAATATTAGGTTGATTACTGATGAGGGCCTGCTAAGGATGTCTTCCTTGCATATTACTATATAGTTACACTGGTTCCAGAGGAAGCAAACTGCTCGCCAGTTACCTGGGACTATATCTGACACGCAGTTAGACACTGTTAGTAAGGCTTGCTAAAATGACTGAGGGAGTAGTGGAGATGCAGAAGCACTGTGCGTTCTTATGCACTGGCCTATAGTCCAGCCACTGTTTTACAGTCTTGTACATCTTAGATACTAGGGAGCAGGGCAGAGCGCGTTATTGAGTGGACACGAACAATTCGACACACATATGTACATTTATAAAGCCTGCTATCCACTCTTTGTAAGTATGTGTATGTGTCTCCTGGCATAGAGGTTATATACATCCCTGCTTTAACCCAGAGTGAGAAAGAAGATGTGTGTGTGTATGTGTGTGGGGGGGCATGTGTGTGTGTATGTGTGTGTGTATGGGCATGTGTGTGTATGTGTGTAAATATATCTAGGCTCCTGTGAGATGTATTCAATATCTAGATGAAAAGATATATAGTTTCTGGTTTAAAATGTCTGCATAGACCAGTGGATACTCTTTCTTTGTAGAGTCTTTTGGTTCCTATTCCTGCAGAGGGCAGAGCCAGACTCAGGACCAGGTAGAACCAAGTGTGATCACAGACTAGAGTTGTCTTACAGACAGTTTGTAGGACAAGCGAGGCAGAACTAAGCATTGCCATCATCTAACTGCAAAATTAACTTAGCATTTCCAGTGTACACACAGACAAACTTGATGAGTGAAATTTAGCTTGTGGCATCATGTGTACCTGTGTGCATGGTGTGTGTGCGTGGGTACACGTGCTTATAAGTACTCTCCTCTGCTGGAGGAGGTAAAGGCCAGAACTTGGTGCTGAGATGTCGGCCCCAATTGCTTCCCCACCTTATATTTGAGACAGGACAGCTCACTGAACTTCGTACTCGCTGTTTTGGCTACACTGGGCTGGCCCAGCAGCAAGCCCAAGGAGTCCATCAATCTCTGCAGTTTTGTGTTGGGGGTGTGGTTTGCACACCCACACACAGCCTTTTCCACGGGTTCTGTGGGTCCAAACTCAGATCCTCATTCTTGCACAGCAAGGGCTTTACCTTGAGCCACTCTCCAGCCCCCAAAGTAGAATGTTAAAAGATACCGCTTTCTAGAATTCTATTGAGAAAAGGTATCTTTGAAATAATACTCATTTTTTAGCTAAAGTTAATTTTAACAGAACAAATACTTGCGTGGATCTCAAATGCTGCTTTGGAAATATTCAGTAATTATTGCAACCTCTAGTAACTCAAGCATTTTTCTCTTCTAGGCTGTTCTATCTATTAAGTGTTCATTCCTCTTTATTGTTGAATAATAGTCTATGGTATGGTTTGTTTACCACTGACTCACTGGGAACCATCTGGGTTATTTACAGTTTGAGGCTCTTACAAATAAATTTCTACAAACATTTATACAGAAATTTCTGTGTAAGCTTAAGTTTTCATTTCCTGAGAATATTTTTTTTCTGGGATAAATAAAAATAGTTTTTCTATTGTTGAAGTTTGTTTGCTGTTGGGAACTTAAAAACTAAGGATTTGGTTATATGATGCAAATTCTTTTAAAAATACAATAGGACCTGTCTTCTATTTCTATTAATTCCAAATAGCAAAGAGCATCATTTATTGTCTTGAACAAGGTTTACCCTACCTGCTATGGACAGAATCCAACATAGGCTTTGGTTATTCATGGGTTTTTCTCTTATTAATTTTTTTATTATTCATTCATTCATTCATTCATTCATTTTCTTGTGTGTGAGCATGTGTGTATGTGTGTGTGTGTGTATTTGCCATTGCATGTATGAGTGTGTGTATTAGACATGGTGTGTATATGTGCATGTGTGTGTATATTTGCCATGGTGTGCATGTGCACATGTGTGTGTGTATTTGCCGTGGCTCATGTGTGTGCATGTGTGTATGTGTATTTGCCATTACATGTGTGTGTGTGCATGCATTCACGTGTGCATTTGCCATGGTGTGTGCATGTATGTGTTTGTGTGTGTGTGTGTGTGTATGTGTATTTTCCATGATATTCCTGTGGAGGTCAAAGGATATCTTGTATGAGTCAGAACTTCTACCATTTTGGTTTTGATCCTGGGAATAATAATTGGATCCTTGGGCTGGGCAGCAAGTGCATTACTTGCTGCACCATCTCGTGGGTGCTGCTGCTCTCCCTCTTGATACAGCCTACCCCACTGGATTAGTTTGAAAAGGCTGTGTATTTTGGTAAATCTTCATGAACCTAATCTACAGAGTGTTGCCACTGAAGGCTAAGCTTACTTAATGCACATTGGTGTTAAATCAACCCTTCGTCATATGAATTGTATGCCAACTGGCTCAAAGACAATGTTGATGCCATGTAGTAATGAGTCAAATGGAACAGTTCTAAGTACTGTTACCCACTCAAAAAAACTCTACTTGAGATTATTTTTAAACTATTAAGACAACAACAAATAAAAATGGACTTAAAATAGAGCATGATATAGCAGCATAGAATAAACTCCAGCAACCGAAAGAAAAGTATGATTTCCTGAAGACTGACAGTGGAAGATCTTCGACATAGCAACTACTTGTTCCTTGAAGAATTAAACATTGGAACCAATGTTTTAAAAGCATAATCAGAGGACAGAGTTTTGTTATGTGATATGGCCAAAATGAACATTTACACAATCAGAGAATAAACTATGGTCAATTGTTGAACATTAATGTAGCAACTAAAACAGCTGCATCCACCCGAGAAACCCGGTTTTAATTAGTTGTTTGGATTATTGCCAGCAAGGAATAGAAATTTCTTTTTTCACTGTACGCGATGGCAGAAATATATGAGGAAACATTAATTCCCTAAGATGAATGTGTAAGAATGAAGGTAGTTACAGTCTTTCAAATGCCTTGGAATTACTTATACATTATATGAAAAATTCCTCATTTTAATTTATTCACAAAAATTTAAATTTAGAATTACAAAGGAGTTAATATACATGGTATCATCATCATTATTGTTATTATTATTATTGGTTTTATGAGACAGGGTTTCTCTGTATAGCCCTGTTGTTCCTGGAACTTGCTTTGTAGATCAGGTTGGCCTCAAACTCAGAGATCTATCTGCCTCTGCCTCCCAAGTGCTGTGATTAAAGCTCTACCCAGCTTGGTTTCTATAATTTTTGGGTTGTAAAACTAAAATGAACTACAGAGTATTGGGTGGCACAGATTTGTAATCCCAGATACTCACAGGCCTGTCATTCTAGCTACTCAAGAGTGAGGCGGCAGGGCTGAAAGCTCAAAGGTTGCAGAGTGAGTGAGTTCAAGGCCCACTTTGAAAACTTAGAAAGAGTAGAAGGAAGCTCAGGGAGGTAGCTGTACGGCAGAACATTACTTAGCATACCCAAGGCCCTAGGTGCAGTAAACAACACATCCAACCCAAATAAAAAACAATGACAAAACTCTGAGATAACAATAGGGGAGGAGGCAAGGGTTCATGAATATAGTGACAATTTTGAAACCACAGGAGACAGTAGAAATAAATGCTGTATTTTCTCTCTGAGCTTTCAAAACAGTGGCTTTCTTTGAGAAAGAGACAAGGGAATGAAACTAAAACTCAACAAAAATAAAACAGTACTAACTCCTAACTCCACATCATTGTACTTCAAGTAAGTCACTGCCCATGAGTCAGATGAATCGGAGAAATCATAGAGCAAGTAAGAAAATAGAACTGAGTTCTAAGGAAACCCAACATAGCAGTTTAGAATGTTGCTAAAGTCATTCTTTTTTCGAGCTTGTGTGTGCTTCTATGTGTATGTGTGTGTGTATGTGTGTATGAGTATGTATGTGTATTTGTGCAAGCATGTGAGTGAGTGAGTGGTATATGCCTGTGTACGTGTGCCTGTGTATGTACATGTATGTAGATGCTGGTGATACTAGCAAGTGTCTTCGTCTATCACGCTCCAGAATAGTTTTTGATATGGGTCTCTGACTGACTGGAAAGGACTAACTGGCCAGCATGCCCCACTGAGCCTCCTCTTTCTTCTCCTGCAGTGCTAAGATTGCAGCAATGCATGCCATACTTGGCTCCTTAGAGTGGGGAATGGGGGCTGGATCTTAGGTTGTCATACTTAGCGTGGGGATTAGGGGTTGGGTCTTAGGTTGTCATACTTGCACTGCAAATGCTTTATTGACTGTGCTATCTCCCTGGCTCTCAATTAAGTCACTCTTAAAGAAAAATATATAGTGCTAATATTTTTATAAGGAAAAAGAAAAAACTTCAAAGATAGAATTTCTAGATAGAACAAGAAGAGAGAGAGATGGGGTTGGGGGCAGACACACACACTTATCCTTGTTCCCCAGAACAAGGCAGTGATGGAAGAAGATAGGTCTAGCCCTGAGAGGCACAGTACCATGAAGTCAGAGACTGTGTTTAAGTCTGAGTCAAGAGAGGGGAAAGAGAACTACTCACGCCCTTCTGAAATCAGTACTTACTGCCCTGGGGGAGCAGAGAATTCCCAATGGGAGTCAAAAACAAGAAACCCAGACTGTAAACCTCAGCTGGAGGTAGGCAAGAGAAGACAAGGGGCTGGGGCAGAGGACCACACTCAGGCACACATTCCAGAAGGAACACTCAGCCTTCTGAAGGGTGGGGCGTGTGCTGGTGCTGAGGCTGGAGAGAAGCTCGGAAGTTAGGAACACTTGGATGCAGGAAGGCTTCCAATATATTCAGTGAATCTGGTACCCCTTGACACTCAAAAAAGAAAATGATACTATAAGAAAATGATAGATCAATACTTCTCATGAGCATAAACATAAAAGTTACTAGCATAATTCTAGCAAATTCAGGTCTGGAGTATCTTCTCCAGAAACAAGCTTAGTTTAAACTTTCAAAACAAAAATTAAGCAGCTCACAATTTTCATGGACCTGTGGAGAAGGAGACAGAACCATTTAATCATTTTCATAGGCACAGGCAAAGCACTGGACAGAACTGAATATGTATTCATTCTAGCAGTTCTCAAGCAAAAATGAACAAAATGTAAAAGGGAACAGCCAGAACTTGGTAAACAGCATCTACGGAAGCCATAACGTTAGCATCTGACTAAACATGAATGACTGAACAACTGTAAGAGCAAGAATAAAGCAAGGATGTCTCCTCGCACCACGTCTATCCAGTCATGAACTAGGGAGCCTAGCCTTTGCTGTAAGAGGAGAAAAACAAAAGAAGGGCATCCAACAAGTCCAAGAAGAGGTCTGGCCTTGGTCCTCATTTTCTGCACAATAATTTCTAAGATATCATATGGCTGCCAGAAGTGACAAAGTCTGTCTGAGGCTTTGGGACACACTAGACATTCCAGCAAGAGGAGTTATTGTGATAGTGTGTAAACCAGAAATATCAGCAGTGTAATTTATACGGGAGACTTGGTCGTTCATCTCAGTCAGCTTGGAGATGGATCACTTGGGTGGGCAGGCAATTCACCAATAATGCCTCTTTACAAAGAACTAAGGAAACTTTGCCCCTGAGGCTTAGGGCACGGCAGGTGGCACTCCCTGCAAGTTGTTACACATCAGTGAGGGGAAGTAGTAGGTCATACTCTCCAGACAAGGACAAAGAGAAGCCAGCATTTGGCACTTGTCCAGGTCCTTCCTTATATCCTTCTTCCTTTGGTGAGCTCAATCTGACTTTTCCCCAGCTGTAACCTGTTTCTGTGAGCTTGATAGATTAGGATGGGATCTGTAAGCTGCTGGCATTAGAAATAACAGTGCTTATTCTAATTTGCTTTCCAATGCTGTGATAGAAAATTCTGACCAAAGACAACTTTGGGAAGAAAGGGGTCTATTTCAGCCTATAGTTTCAGGTAATAGTCTATCGCTGAGGGAAGTCAGGGCAGGAACACAAGAAGAAATTGAAGCGGAAACCAGGAGAAGGGCGGCTGTTCCTGGCTGACTCACAGGGCTCACCATGGAAGAGGGCTGTTACTGGCTAGTTCACAGGGTTCTGCTCAGTCAGATTTCTTACACAGCCCAGACCACCTGCCTAGGAATGGAAGGACATCCAAGAGGTCTAGGGAAGCTGGGCTCTCCCACATCAGTCATCAATCAGCCACTCACAGACATGGTCACGAGCTAATCTGATTGTGGCATTTCTTCAGTAGAGGATTCCTTTCCCCGAGGTGACAGGTTCTGTCAAGTTGACAAAAAAACAAAAAACAAACAACAACAACAACAAAAAACTTAGAATCCGGTTCTTTTGGGGGATCCGCAACTTTGTAGTTGGCTAAATTTATGCATATACAGTTTGGAAAGTAAGAGGGAAAACAATTTTTGTTCACAGGCAACATACATATGCAATTAAAAAAAAAGCTCTAGGAAATCAACAAAATGTCACTGCAATTTACATGCTTGCCAAAACATGAGGACATGTTCTTCCATTACAAAACTTCCCATCCCTGTTATTTGGCACAGCCAAACATGAGGACTAGAGCCTTACATTTGAACAAACGGTTTGTTTAAAAAGTGCCACAGTAACGAAAGGGGTGAAATGGTGGGCTTTCCAGAAAACAGGCCAAGAAGAAACAGATACTCATGAGTCAAATGCACCTTGGGCCTTACCTCACACCAGCCACAAAAGTTGACCAGAAAGGAATTGTAAAGCTAAACATTGGAGAAAGGAAAGGACAGAGCTTGCTGTGAGTCCAGAGAGACAGCTATTACCCAGAGAGGACACACGTGCACAAGCCATAACAAAATCTGTTAATAGATTTTCATTCTTTAAACAACAGTGTTAAGAATATATAGAGTCACATTCATCACATGGGGATAAATTATTTTAAGGCCAGTTACATGGCAAGTGATTTCCTACCCAGGACATATAAGGGGTTTTTACAAATCATTAATAAGGCAAACAATTTCATAGTGAATGAATGGATGAAAGATTGAAGCAGATACTTCATGGAAAAAGGAGAGACTAGTGGCAAACAACCCTGGAAGAAATATACAGTACAACTAGTCCTTAAGCAAATGGACTCTAAAATGCACATTTATTATACTAGAATGTATGTGTGTATGCGTGTGCATGTGCATGCATGTGTGTGTGCATACGTGTGTGTGTATATGAATGTATTTTCTCACATGCTGGCATGGATGGGAGACATGGGACCCTCTTGCATTGCTAATGGGAATGCACAAAAGGCATGGCTCAGCCCTTCAGTCCTTCCGCAAGGCAATTGGGCAAGCTCTTATAAACATGCATTTACCATATAACTCAGTAGCAGCTCCATTTGGGAGAAAAAATATTTCGACAAAAACTTGTATGTGAATAGCCATAGCAGCTTTATTCTTAATTCTTAATAGCTTTATTCTATATGGTCACCAAATGGGGAATGAATCATTCATTTGGGTGACTATGCAATGGAACATTATCAGCAATGACACAAAACGGACTACTGATATATATGCAAGAACATGGCTATTTTTCAAATTCTTCATGCTAGTTAGAATCCAAACTCATTCCAAATGAGTTCACTCTGTGACATTCTGGAAAAGGCAAAAATAAAGTGACAGAAAATAGATCAAGATGCCAGGTATGGGAGCGGGCGAAGAGCTGGCCAGAGAGGAGGCCAAAGGAATCGCTATTTTCAATGGTCTCACGGTATCCTAACTTTATTAACTCTTCAAAGTGTGAATTTTACAACATGCAATCTATATCTCAAACTTAACTTTAAAAACAAACTGGACACCCAGTAAGCTATGAAAAGATCTGTGGCTGACTGATAGCTAAGGTCACAGATGAGCTCTCATGGCGCATCTAACGGTTGAAAATGCCCAATGACCTGAGTTTGATCCCACATACAAAGAGAGAACTGAGTCTCACCAACTCTAATCAGAGCTCTACAGCACCTCCTGAAAGAAAGACAGGTGTTTAAAAATCTTGATGTTAGTAAGAAAACGGTCAGTAGTTTTAGTAGAAATATGGACATGAATTTTCCTTGGTAGGAAGAACAAGACGACAAAAGCACAAACAGTACCTCAGTTCCACTTAGGGACTAGGGAACTCTAAGTTAGGGCCTTCAGTCCCACACTACATCTCACCCGACCAACAGGCTCAGCGATTAAGGCTGGACCACCCTCAGAGCTAATTTTCACCCAGTTCTTCCAGGAGTGAGATTTGGTAAAAATCATCAAGTAATTTGATGTCAGTCAGTAAAGTGAGTAGCACACTCTAGCTGGCCTTGAAATCCCACTTCTTAGCATATTTCTTACTAAATTTCTTCCATATTGTGCCAGAAGATATGCATGAGAAATTCTAAAAATTAGGGGTGTGGGAGCTCTAAATATTCATAGAATGGATTGTGATGGCGGAATTTTACAACATAACACCCTTGTATCAATAAGCTGATGAATTACAAGCATCGGTGCTTAAGATGGGCAAATCTCACAAGCATTTATGCGAATCAAAAAAAAAAAAACCCAGCAAAACAACCCACAGTAGTGAGTATTAACACGGTCATAGAATTAGGTTCAAAAGACTATGTCATAGGAGGGGTACAGTCACCGTTACTGGGGTGAGCTCCGGAGACAGATTGACTGTAGCTATAGTTTAGCTCTCAGTGGTTTCTAGCAGTGTGTTCGTAACCCCCTGACTTGTACATGGAGGGTATCAGCATAGTGAAATGGCTCTCTATGCAGAGATCCTGGAGGAGTGAGCACCAGTCAAGACCTGTGGAAAGGAAGGCAAGCAGGATCCTGGAGGCCAAGGATAATATGGTTTAAAATACCAGTTAACGCTTTTAGCTGTTATTGATCCAAAAAAAAAAAAAGCAGAATTACAGTAACAAAATCAGTAAAAGCCACTGCTACAACCCAAATTCCTTCTCCACCAAGCAAGGTTTCCCAGCTGGGAGTCATTTAAAGACTTCCCTTGACCTTCTCCCTCCTCGCTCCCCTTCTGAAAGAATAGGATGGATGGACAGACCAGGATGCAGAACGCGGAGTCATTGATGCTCACAAATACGCTAGCAGTTTTCCAAACTCACAATGAGGTGGGCAAGGTCAAACAATTCTAGTGAAAGTGAAGATTTTCTTGAGACAATCATACATCTATCTCTCTATTTAGTCTCTCATGAGTGGTATTCCTAGTTTGGTTACTAAAGTCTTGGTCTGGACAGTTAAGTGACCTCTTGCTTTGATATCCTTAGACTTCATTATTTTACAAGGTTAATTTTGCTTGCTGATGGTCAAATGCTGAGCAGGAAGGATGAAAACCAGTCAGTTAACTGAACATGAATGTAGTTTTGTCTAGTTCTTCATTGTAAGTCTTTACACACAAAAATCAAACTTAATGATGTACAACACTTACCCTCTTATTTCTACTTGAGCAACAGCGGTGATGTTGATGTGCAAACTCACAAAATTGCTATCTGGATTGTCCTTGTTGGAGCTAAAACAGCAATGACATGAGTTCAGTACACTTTCTCACAGTCATGAGAAACCTTCTGTACATCACAAGAGCAAACCACATTTCCAATTTCAGCATTTGGAAAAACCACGGTATTTATTCTACAAAATCATCACCATTTGTCCAGGGAGGCGCTAGGAGCTTTTGGGATCTCTAGAAACCAGTCAGCTGTCCCTGCGGTGATGCCTCGTTTGAAAGCACAGTGGAGAGGGAGAAACAAGTGCTTTTTAGTTAGAATAAACCAAAGGGGCACTAAATGGCATTTGTTTTCCCGCTTCTACCTCAGACAAATTATTTTGCTTCCCTACACATCATGAATCAGTGTCAGGAATTGACAGCTCTGTCAACTGCAGATTTTCCATGCTAATAAATGGAGACCTGGTATAAATAATCCAGAGCATCTGATAACTGAGAAAACTTTTGGGTTTGGCTCTACTGTGCATCACACCATATGCTGTTCTGTCAGCATTTTTATCTTCCTTATGCTTTATTTCTTAAGTTAATGTTAATATTTAAATAAGTGTTTTATTATACTTATAAGTTAATACTAATATATAAAATAAGTGATTACAGTCATTTTATCCTCATGAGCCTTCCATGGCAAGGAACAAGAGGGATTAGAAGCCCGGCTATGGGATTGAGAGGCAGGAGAAAACTGGCTATTGCATAAGCAAGCGGTTCAGAGGACATGGGTGCTTGTGAAATGCTTCAAGAGTCTTGAGAGAGCATGAGTTTCATAATTTCTCTTTGAATACAGCAGAAAAATTTAAGTTTGCTGCTTTTCCCTCAAGCAAATATGATTAATTATCAATTATGAAACTGAGCTTTGCAAAAAGAATACATGTTAAGCAGTCAGGGCTTAAAAGGAAAATTAACTGGAACTCCCAAGAGGCTCAAGCAGCGCCTGGTCCTTGGATGCAGATGCCACCCACACTTCATGCTCCCTCTGTGCCTTCATCAAAGTCAGAGATGGAACTACCACTTTGGGTGATGGTTATAACCAGGTTGGTAAGAAGGGAGAGCCTGTCCTGTGGTCCTCACGAGTGCTGCTTGGGTTCAGTGGGCAAGCTCTCTCTGTGAAGTGTTCTGATGCTCTCCCAGCCACGGCTTGGGAAAGGAATGGATAAAATCCTGCTTCCAACTGGAGAAAACAGGGTTGTTTCCAAAGTGCCTTTGAAAGGACCTGGTCGGTTGTGTTTACTGAGGACACAACTTCAACTGCCAACACTGGCAAAGATGCAAAGTGGCAGGTGTCAGGCTCCTTTCCTGAAGGGGACTTCCCCCTGCTAAGCTTGTGATGGAGTCTACGGGAACTTCCCCCTCAATTAAAGCCCCGTCTCCAGCCACTAATTTCACTATTGCCACATCTGGGGGGAAGGCTTCTTTATCCCTTTTAAAAGAAAGCATTCAAAAATTCAACTACCGAAAATTGTCTTTGAACTTCAATTTAACATGAGGTTGCAGAGGATGTTTTGGTTTTTTTAAATCACATTTATTTATCTATTCACTTATATGTGTGTATGTGAGTGTATGTGTGTGCCGCAGCATGAGACTGGAGGTCGGTTCTCTCCTTTACAACCGAGTAGGTCCTGGGGAATTGAACTTGGTCATCAGGCTTGGCAGCAAGCATCTTCATCTGGTGAGCCATCCTCCCTGACCATCTCCTTTGAAATTCAGCGAGAGCTCTGCTGAATTTCTGACATAGCTCAGCCCCTGGTGGTGCAATGAGCATTGTTCTTTCACAGTATGTCAGTAGCAGGACACGTTGCACTGTGGCAATGCTGGCAAGGTTCCCGGCAAGGAAGGATCTGACATGCTATATAACTCATACGCTTCCTTGACATCTCTCCTGGAAGGAAGCTTCCCTCACTAATACTATAGCTACATGCCAACAAGCAACCCATCACTACCAGGGACCCTGGGTTATTTATACCATCCCCCTAATTGCACAGAAGGAATGATCAATTTCCCTTCTGTGGCTATAACCTATGTCACATAAAAAGGACATTATTTTTCTCCTTATTAGTACTATGCCATTTTCTATTGACTTCTGTTTCCCAATATCCCTTCTATATGCTCTGGACTTTGGGATGCCGATGAAGACATTATAATGGCATTTAACCATGACCGAGAAAGCAACTTCCAGGATGCTCACGAAGGTGTATATGGAGCTGTGTCCTGTACTTCAGGGTGGAGAGCAAGTCCTCCATACAGAGACAGGGGTTTGAGAGATCATTTTATGCAGTTATATGGTAACAGGAAATATTTTAAGTGGATTGGTGTATGAAGCCAGCCTACCTTCTGACTTTAACTTGTACAAAGGGGCATTCATTGTGGAGCATGCTAATCACTACATGGAAGAGTGCAGACTGTGTAGCATTTGACTTAATTTAGTTTTTGTTTGAACACATTTGACTGGAATACAAAGCCACCCCTGTGAATCCTTACATCTTTGGAGTTAAGTTAGCCAGCAAAGCGTACAGATCCACACCTTCAAATTCTTTAGGATTTGTTAGGAAGGTGCCCTCAAACTCTTTTATTTCCCAAATACATTGAAAATTTGATCCCTGATGCATAATTCAGTTTTTCCTGCATTTTTATAATTTTCAAAATAATATTACAATTGTCTTGAGCAGAAGTAGAATATGATCATGGCTTGTTTTTAGAAGAAGGTACGTACATGCTAACCATGTTGTCATTTTTGATTCCACCATATCCAACCCTTCATCGATGGATTCAGTTTTCATAAGCGAAGCATCTTTCCACACATGACAAAAGGCCTCATACCCACAACACAAAGCTTTAGACCCATGAAGGATCAATGACATCAACAATGATGGGGAGAAACAGACACCTCAGGTGCCTTTGTCTAAGGTGACATCAGTGCCTACACTTTAAGATTTAAAACTTGGTACTATACACTCACAAGATTTTTAAAATGAAAAATCTGGGGACCACATGAAGTTCTAAGATTCACCAGAAAAACACTTACATTCAAGAAGGTGACAAGTTAATTAAGCTAATTACAATCAAGAAGCTAATTAAGGTGAGAAAGGAGCCTCTGAGCCAGGTAGATTCTTTCTTTCCCTGGAAAGCTGGATCAAAGCTTTGGGTGGGGGCAGGGAGAGGGGGTGGTCAACACATTTAGATTTAAACAGTTAATTCTTATCCTAAGGTTTTTCTCAAACCTTTAGTTGATGTAGGTATTAAGGAAGTATTCTACCACACAGAGTAATTATCATAAAATTTATCATACTCTAATATCCTTCTGTCTTGTAAGATATTAAGGTAAATTATATAGTATTTGATAACCAAGTAACAAACATCAACTTCACAGCCATTTGCATGGTTCCAGCAAGGTAGGCTGGATATAAATAATAATTGGAAGTACCCATGTGCCGTCTATACTAGTGTTTTTAAAGCTTTTTAAATGCTTGACTGCAAAAGAAATCCATTTGGTAGGGTATCTTGATAGATCTCTATTTCTCAATAAGGAATGATTCATGTACAAGACAATTATACTGCATTATATATTAGTTATATCATATTACATTTATTTCATTCCATTTTTTTCTTTTAATATGAGTCTAGAACCATTTAATTGATTCCATTACAATGTACTGAAGTTTGCATCTGAGAAACCCCAGCGTGCATGATTCATTTCTCTGGAAGTCTTCCTGCTCATGACATATTTCTGGTCATAAAAGAGCAAACAGAATAGTCAATGAAAGGACAAGGCCATGGCCAGATCCGTAGGATGGGTGGGCAGCTGTCTGCACGACTACGGGTTACTAGGGAAGGACCTGGTTCCCATACAGAATGCCACTCACACCATCCAGAGTCTGAGTCCTTTTTTTTTTTTTTAAGATTTATTTATTTATTATGTATACAGTGTTCTGTCTGTCTGTATGCTTGCTGGCCAGAAGAGGGCACCAGATCTCATTACAGATGGCTGTGAGCCACCATGTGGTTGCTGGGAATTGAACTCAGGACCTCTGGAAGAGCAGTCAGTGCTCTTAGCCTCTGAGCCATCTCTCCAGCCCCCTGAGTCCTTCCTGAACATTAGGGAGATGACAAGATTTCACTTGGAAGATCTATTTTCTTTTCCCAGATTTCCCCCAGGAATGAGCTGACTGCTTGCTAAGTGCAGAGTAAGGTTAGGTTTAGTACCTTCCTCTCTATAGTGTAGTATAGGACAGTCCTGTACAGTATAGTACAAGAGTCCTGTGTCCCGAAGGAGGAAAGGTGGAGGTGAATCAACAGAGGTAGGGAGCTGTTCAAGACATAATCCGACTATTTTGCATCCTGGCCTTAATCTCTTTCAAAATGCAAAATAACAACAACAACCAAAAAAAAAAAAGGTGAAATAATTGAGAACAATTAAGAAGAATGGGGTGGTGAGAGTCTAGATTCTAATTCTAGGAGAATTTTTAATGTGCAGGTACTTGGCAACAGGGTGCATACTTCACCAGGCATCTCTTCATTCATGGGTGTTGTCAACAAAGTAAGCATTTAGAAGTCTAACCTTCTGACTTGGAGATCGAAGTTAATGCTCGTATTTGTTTTCTCAAGACGAGGAACAGCAAATCGGAGGCCCAGAGAAAACTAAAAGCAAAACATAACACACATGGGACACAAAGGTGCTTTCAGGAGGACCCTATACATAGTGTGACAGTCCCACCTTAGCCGTTCCGACACCCTATGCCAACACCATCACAGCCTTCTGTCCTCCCCTCTGGATGCCTGGGAGATAAGAGGAAATCTGCTTAGGAGACCACAGAAGGGCCTAGGAGACTCAGTTCAATACACACTTTGGCTCTCTCTGCTTAGCCTTGTTGCTCGTCTTCTGCTACCTCTCTGATGGAAAACTTCTAACAACATAAATATAGAAGATTTAGAGAACTGCGATGCTTCTGTTTGATGGATGTGGTGTAGTTATAGGGACCACAGCTGTGATGCCAATGCAATAATGCATGTGACAATTCTAATATAATGATGCTCAACCAAGAATGACAGTTACAGAGTTCTGTGTGCCATGTATGTTAGCTATGGTCTGGGAAGTCCACACAAGCAAAATTATGATATGTTTGAGATCAGTGGGAGTGTACTGTAAGGAATATTCCAGGAGAACATGCTGTAGTCAGGTTGGGGTCATGGTTGTACGGATTCCATTATCCTCTTATTTTCCAAATTGGGAAAAGTGCTCCTAAAAATAGGTTTATAAATGGAGAACAGGGAGCCCATGGGGAATCTGGACAAGGAAGTGAAAATGGAATCTAACATATACACAGAATATACCATGGTGCTACATGGTCATCCAAGCAATGTGCTGTGTTCTGTTTGCCTTATCTCAGGGACAGTTATGTTGACATCCTCCAATCCAGTAGCTATCTGAGGATTAGAGCAACCAAGGGCAGAGCTGGAATTTCAATCCTTGAAAGGCAGTTTCCAGAAACAGCCCTTATAGCTATTGCACTGCACAAATGAAACCAACAACAGAAAACAATGTTATTTAATCAGCAGCAATGACCTATGATAATTTATCATAACTCCTCCTCCCCATGGTCCTTACTGTAATGCTATATGCATTAGCATCATTTTGTGTGTGTATGTTTGTGCATGTATTCACATGTATGTGCATGTATATATGGAAGCCAGAGACTGACTTTGGGCCTCTCTTTCTATAGCTCCCTACCTCATCACCTCATTTTTATTACTGTTTTAGTTTGACAGATCTCTCACTGAACCTGGAGCCCCAGAGATCTTTTTATGTTACCTCCTAGAACTTGGTTTCAGGCTTGTTCCAAAGCACCTGGCTGGGGAGATCATACGAGTCTTGTTTATAAAACATGTGCAAGGCTTTATGGCCCAGTGAGGAACTGCTTTACAATTTCAAATGTGTCTGCTTTTGTTGGAGCTCTGCCTATGCTCTTTTCTCTTCTTTGGGAGATTTTTCTCTTTACTTTGCCTTGCATTTTCTACTTCAAGAGCTTCTGCAAACTTAGACTTTGTAACTCAGGGTAAGAGAGGTAATGAATTGGATGTTGTCATGGCCTAAGACAGGTAAGCTTTCCTTTCTTAGCCTCTGTCTCCATTATTATTCTCTTCTTACACAGCCTGTGATGTTGCTAACATCAAGTGTCCTATTTCATAGGAATAAAGTGTTTCCATATTATCTTATCAGGTGTTTGCTAAGTAGCAGGCTTATGGTGGTACACCAAGAAGGGTGTGATAAAAAATGTTGAAAGAATGGGAGTGAGAGCGTGACCTTGTGCACACGTGCAGTCATTGTGTTGAAGGCTGCCTAAAGTTGGTCCTCATACAGAACAATCCATATAGTGATGTGGGATTCCCCTCTGTATGCTGTGAATACCACTGGTTAATAAAGAACTGTCTTGGCCTGTGATAGGGCAAAAGAGTAGAGCTAGGTGGGGAAAACTAAACTGAATGCTGGGAGAAAGGAGGCAGAGTCAGAGAGAAGCCATGGAGCCACTGCTGGAGACAGACGTGCTGAAACTTTGCTGGTAAGCCACGACCTTGTGGTGATGCACAGATGAATGAAAATGGGTTAAATTAAGATGTTAGAATTATCCAATAAGAAACTAGAGCTAATGGGCCAAGCAGTTATTTAAGTAGTATAGTTTCTGTGTGATTATTTCAGGGCTGAGCAGCCAGGAACCAACAAGTGGCCTCTCTCCCCACGACCATATAGAGTGAAGACAGAAAAGACCTGTCAATTTCCTATTGGTGAGCATCACAAGCAGAGACTGGAGAGATGATGACTCAGCAGTTAAGAGACCTTGTTGTTCATTCTCTTCTGCCCTGTGACCATCCTGCACATATATATGTGGCATATATCCATACACATAAATAAAATAAAATTTAAAATAGTCATAGATTAAAATGTATGAGACAAAATATTAACTAAAATATTTTGGCCAATCTGTCTTGCTTTTTTTCTTTGGATAAATTTGCAAGTTATGAACCTTATTAGCATATAAAAACTTTTTATAGCATCATGGCATCTACATATTTACGTTTACTACATGTAAACAACTCTTTAAAAATCAGAAGTCAGATTTAAATTAATAGTAAAAGTCATTTGAAAATTTTTCTTTTAAATTTTGAGCCTGAGATAAATATTCCTGGCTATTTATTATTTATTGAATCGTTTTAAATACTAGGACTGCTTTTCCACCTGAAATTTGCTCCACTCCTTGGGCAGAGAGTGCTTTTTAAAGTGCAGCATGAAGAGTGAGGGAATCAACATGTTTTATACCAAAACAGAATACAATAAAATTCGATGTGTTTGAGGTCATTAAAGGGCAAGATAAGAAACCTATTAGCTTTCTTCTACTAGGGACCTGGAGATAAATGAATCTAAACAATTTACTTCCCTGCCATCTCCAGATTATTTGCTGGTAAAATGGATTGGTGGCCTCTCACATAAACACTCCCATGGTGCAGACCACACTGCCATTTCCACCTTTTTTCCATTGTGGCACTGGTGGCAGCGTCGAGATCAGTTTTAGTCACAGTTATTGGTGCTTTGAGACCATCTGCTGTCTAGATTTAACACTATCAGTACTGAACGAGAATGAGTGACTCTCTCTGAATGCTGACGTCGATACCCTCATGTCAAACTAGGTTCTTCTTGTCTTTCAGATAAATATACATTGCATCGAGTGGTGGGACTTATTTCCTCGCAAACTAACAAAACCGATGCTAGTTTCTAACTAGTGGGCAAATGTCCATTCTGTCTTTCATATCTTCGTTTTAGCATCCATCTGTTGTTCATTAGTTTCCATTCAAGTACATTCCACCGCGCTATAGACCAGATAGAACTTGGGCTTTGTGATCAGGCCTGGTTGGAATCCTGGTTCTGCCTTTCATCACCAGTGTGACTTCAGGCAATGTGTTTGACTTTTCCAGGCCAGAGTGTCCTTGTCTAGAAAATAGGTGAGACGCAGTGGGATAACACTGACGTAGTTATTCTCTCGTGATGGTCTGGGGACACAGAGGACATTCAGTACATGAGAACTAACAGTACTCTGTTACAGGGCTTTCACTGGCATTAAAATGTTTTAAGTTAATGAATTAATTAATTTTTATACAAGAAGTAAGTTTTCATGATTTCAGCTAGCCATGTTTTAAAATACCCAAGATCAGTGCAATAAAATAGTGTAAAGGAGTAAACCTATGGTTGATTTACAATGTGGAGTACACATTGGGAAGAGGTATTATTTCAGAAAAGGTTGCAGATGCTCAGTTCAGTTTGTGAAACACTGGGATAAAAGATTGATTTGCCAGAAGACACATCAGCACCTTTGAAAGGCACTCTCCCCAGGGATGCACAGGATAGGCAACGGTGACCCCAAATCCCCCTTGAGAGGATGGCCAAGTGGCATGGGGGTCTCAAGCCCACCAGGGAGGTGTTCCCACACAAGCCAATGCTATCATAAACTTTTACCAAGTTCTGTTCAAATAGGACATTCCGCTGATGACAGAAACACCTAAGTAAGGATTAAAAAGAGGATTTTGTATGTTCTATTTATTGTGATTTAGTTGTGTGACCTTTTCAGAACCTCAGAATTTGTTCCATGGCTTCAAACTTGTTGCTGTTATATTTATTATGAGGCATTGCTGTTGAGCAGTTAAGCTGAGTTGAGCAAGTTATCCCGAGTCAGTGCCTATCTTCTCTCACAAGATCATTACTCGGCTTATTTTCCTTTCACCGCTATGATCTTTGTATTATTTTTCAAGTAGATTTTATTTAAAATTGATGGATGCGTGTCTGTGTGTGTGTGTGGGGGGGGGGCATATGTGTAGGTGTTCATGGAGGCCAGAAGAGGGTGTTGGGACCTGAAACTACAATTATATTGTGGGGGCGCTGGAAACAGAACTCTAATGCCCTGGAAGGAAAAGCACTCTTACTACCGAGCCGCCTCTCTACCCCTATTTTTCAAACATAGACCTAGCAAAAATCATTTACAAACCAGGTGTGATGATTTCTAACATGAAAATACTATAATATTCATATGGGACGCATGTTGGAAAGAGTTCTCTTTGCTAATGTAGTTTAAAGATTATCCCCCCTCCCCTTTAGACAAGGCTGGCCATGAACTCACTGTAGCTTGGAGATGGGCTTGAATTTCTGGTCCTTTTTCTGCCAGCTCTTGAGTGCTGGCATTACAGGCATGTGACTACACTCCTGGTTGGTTTACACAGTACTGGGGCTTGAACCCAGGACTTTTTGCGTGCTACGCAGGCAATCTACTAAGTAAGCTACATTCTTAGCCTCCTAAGTAGCTTATTTTAAAGCTTTTTAACTTAATATTGTAGCTTTAAAATAAAATCTATATTAGACTTAAAAGAAAATAATCAAAAGCAAAAATCTGAGGTGCATGTGTGCTCACGGACTTTCTGTGACTACAAGATGTAATGTGTAAAGTCTACAGAAAAAGTGTGTGAAAGCATAGATCTGTCTGTGGCTTTGACCCACCATTATCACTCCATGTAGGTTAACACGCTAAATCCCTGTCTGCTGGTAATTTCCTGGGAAATCTGTTTGCTGGTTGCTAATTGGGGGAGTTTCCCACTATTCCTCTGTAAAATCCAATCAGTCAGAGATCAGGAAGGACTGCTTGTGTTCTCTTACGTTTGTGCCAGCCACCATCGGGTTCCCAAGGTCACACACCACCATCCTGGTCACGTTTTCCATCTTGTATTCACAGCTCAGCGGCCTCAGTCCCTACAACAGGAAAAGAACACCATTGTGGAGTTCAGGGGCAGAAGGAGTTACAGCCTGTTGCATGCGATGTGGGAGGCCTCAGAGCTCCCCTTGATTTCAAACACCTGTGTGGGTCACGCTGTACCAAGTTAATCCAATCTGATACCATTGACTCAAGAGCAAAATCCGGAGGAAAAAGAACAATTTAAACTTTAGGAGAAGTTGTGTAAACACGTGTTTTGCTGAGGAATAAGAGGCTCAGACAGTACTTACGTGGACATTTTGTACTTTCACTATCTTAATGTTAAACTCAGAACAGTAAGATCAAGAAGTGATCAAATATGAACAAAGAGATTTATTCCTGGCCTTCCTACCATGAAAGGGAAATGATGGGGATGCACACAGTTGCTGTGTCTCTATGGCCGTTTGCAGAATTGCCTTGAACCCAGCTTCTGACACATCACAGAGGAAGGGTAAGATGAACCCTTTGTTAGATCTTGTGTGTCAGATCCTTCAAATATTTAAGATGTAATTTTAGAAAATTAACTTTTTAGGTGAGCATACAAAGGAATGAGTATTTTCTTTCTTTTTTTTAAAAAAGTATTTGTTTTATTAGTGTGTGTGTGTGTGTGTGTGTGTGTGTGTGTGTGTGTGTGTGCGTGTGTGTAAGCACACATATGTTTGGGTGACTTTGAAGGCCAGAAGAGGGTGTTGGATCACTGGATTTAGAGTTACAGGCATGACACTGTTGTATTCTCTCTCAGCCCTCACTGAGGCATTTTCATACCTATGTGCTATATACACATTGCTTTTGATAGCCCCCACATGTACTGTACCCCCACGTCTTCTGGTGAATGTTCATGATTTGTGTTTAACTGGTTCTTCCTCTCTATGCCCCTCTATCTACACCCAATCCTGATCAGAATTTCTGAATACTGCAGCTTGAGGAGGTTCCTGTTTTCGTCTGAAGAAGTCTCAGTTTGCCTGATGAGAACTGGGTGCAGAGACCTTTCTTCACAGCCCCTCCCAAGCCCACCCATGTCTTCATGGCTGGGCGGAAATCCACCCTTCACTTTCCACCCCAACTCCCTGTCCGTCTTTCAAAACCTGATGGTGTAGCTGACAATGTCTTACGTTCCTCCATCATTTCATCCTAAGTCATTTTATGCCATCAAATTGTGGCCTGCCCCCTTCATCCCCAAAGAGAATATATGAATGGCTTTCACAGTGGAGCACCCTTTGGGGACTATCCGGGAAGTGGATGAAGATTCCTACTGTGAGGATTCCTTACTCATCTGGTACTGCTGCCGGGATGTTATATAATGAAACAATATGAGGTTTTCAAGGAAAGCTTTAGAGATGTTTCCCTATTCCTTTCTACCCCCTCCCCAACCCTCACCCAAACAAAGAAAAACCAAACAACCAAACCAAACCAGAAAACCTCTAGTCTCTATATGAGGAACTCTATAGTCACTTCTTTGAGACTGTAAGCATTAGGACAGCAGGACTTCCGGAAGCTCTCAGTGTCTGGAGCAGAGTTTGCACAAAGCAGCTGAGCAGGGTAGAAGCAGTTCACACATTGTCCCCTAAAGAGGCAACTCCAAGGAGGTGCTTAGTCTAGCATCCCCCAGGGAAACATGCAGAGTCTGGTCAGTGGGAAAGAGCCAAGTGGCTGCTACTTGGCTGAACTCGCTTTAACACAAGGTTACAAATACCGTGCAGAGGGCATGGGAGCTATCTCACACAAGTTTCCAGAGCCGCCAATCTCTTTACTCAAAGGTAGGTTTAATGGGCATTCATCTTTAGAACTCGCAACTTAGAGTTACAATACAGAGATGTTTCATGCTGAGATTATTAATCATGGAAGCAAAACAAAATTAAAAAGCTTTTGAAAGTATCCATGTTTCCCCAAGCTATAACTCAGGGATTTAGTTTCTATAGTAAATAAGTTTGACTTGCTTGAAGGTGGAAGATCACATGCACTTTTTAAAAATTTATTTTTAAATTAAAAGTATTCATTTTATTATATGTGTTATGAGTATTTTGCCTATATGTATGCATGTGTCCTGCATGCTTGATGCCCAAAGAGGCCGAAGCAGGCATTGGATCCCCTAGAACTGGAGTTATGGATTCAAGTTAACATGTGGGTGTTAGGAACCAAACCCATTTCTTAGCAACAAGTGCTCTTTACCGATCAGCCGTCTTGCCAGTTCCCATAGGTACACTTCTCTCAGGCTTCCTACAAATAGTTCTTTGGCATCAGTTGAAACATTTTCCCTTCCACGTCCCCTCCACCCTCTTTCTTTTTCTTTTCTCTTTTTTTAGTCTTTATTTTCTCTCTGATGAAAAAAGAAACTGTTTTTTCCTAGACATTGCTGGATTGTTTTTCTCACTGGTTCCAGGGACATTTTTGTTCTAATCCATTTCTGGCTAGTAAAGCATTCTTTGCTCCCTTATTCAGTCACTGAAAATATTTATCTTGGGGCTGCTGCTTTACCAGGTAAACAAGACCCCACGTCCTTATTGAATCTCTAATCATGGCAACAATTGTATTAGGTGAATTATAGCAAGCAATAGAGATGCTATTACAGAAGAATTCACTGGTTTTTCCCTTTGTTTGTTTGTTTTTTTAGTTAGAAAGCAAATAGAATTTAAGGAAGGTATGCATAAGTGTTTAAACAATCAGAGAGGACATCCTGGAGGAGGTAGCATCTAACTAAGCTAACAAGGAAAGGGCTTATTGATAGTTCAAAACAGGAGATATTTGACTGGTTCTGCAATACAACTGTCAAGTAACTTGAGCATGCTGCACAAGTCTGCTTATGTATGAACTCTAGAACAAATTTGATTCTTCTCTATAAGGTCCGCATCAGTAACAGGAAAATGCAATGCTTGCAAGAGTTCAGAGCAGTACCTAGACCACAACTGTGTAGTGCATGTTGATAGTCTTCATTATTAGCTGCCTGCACCTATTAGTAGGTTTTACTTATTATGAAGACCTGAAGGATAAATATAAAGAGGTCGCTGAAGAGGGTGACGTTATAGAACTAGTGTGTCAATGCACATTGGAGTGATAAACTGAACAGAAATTCACTCGAGCTAGAAGTTAGGTCATAGGGGTGAATGAAGCAACAGCTACTAGAGAGGCTGAAGGCCCAGGGAGAAGGAAGAGCATGAAAGAAAGAAAGGAAAGAGGAAAGAAGGAGGGAAGTATGGAGGGTGGGAGAGAGGGATGGAGAGAGAAAGGAAGGAAGAAAAAGAGAAAGGGGGAAGGAAGAAGAGAGGGAATAAAAATAAGGAAAGGAAAAAGAAAAAGTTGGATACAAAAAATTCTCTATTTACATGTCTAGTCTCGTGGATTCTTGTTTTTGTTGAATTATTTTCTCAATTAAAAAAGATTGAACCAAACAGCAATCAAGTATTTTTGACACTTAAAATCATTATGCATTTCTATTCAAGAAAGTGATTAAAAAGTACATACACTCATACACAATATGTGTGGGTGTTTTTAAAAAACATTTCTGGGTTCCCCTCAAACTTTTGTTTTTATTCCCTACACATCATCCCAGAGATCCCTGACTTTGTTTTTAAAAAGCCTCTGTTTTAGAATGTTCTTTTACCAGAACATCCATCCAGTGTGTTGTTCATTTTGCTGCAATAGAAAACACAGGTGAGCCCTTATTACTGTATCTTTGGCTATGAACATTGTAACAGGCATCATCCATGATCTCAATTGAGAACTGATGTTTCTTTCTTCCTTCCTTCCTTCCTTCCTTCCTTCCTTCCTTCCTTCCTTCCTTCCTTCCTATCTTTTTCTTTCTTTCTTTCTTTTTTATTTCTTTCTTTCCTTCTTTTCTCTTTCCCCTCTTTCTCTCTTCCTTCCTTCCTTTCTCTTTCTTCCTCCACCTCTTCTGTTTCTTTTGACAGTGTCTCCCTATATGTACAGGCTGGCCTTGAACTTGTGATCCTTCTTTCTCTCCCTCCCAAGTGCTAGATTATAAGGATACACATCCACACCAGGCATTTTTTCCCGTAACTTTTTAAATGCTCTTACAATGACATCACATCAGACAGATCACTTTCCATGACATTGCTCAACCATTAGACTATGAAAGCCCCTTAGAGAATGTGGTCTTGAAAAGTGGTGGACACATAATAAATTTTAGTTAAATAAATCCAACAGCAAGCACTTATGGAGTGGTCATGCTATTCCTATTCCTGTGAAAGAATGTGAAACTTAGACTCTGCTCTTAATTGAATGTCTTGAACAGTTCTGAAACAGGGGACCTGCCAATCTATCAGACATTTATAACAATGTGTTTGGTTTGTTTGCTTGCTTATTTGTTTTGGTCTTTTTAGTTAGTTTGATATGTAGCTCATGTAGGTCATCAACTCATGGATTCATTTGCCCCAGCTTCCTGGCTGCTAGCATTAGATATGTGTTCCACTGGTCGATTTAGAATGTTTTTCCAGACAAAGCAATTAAAAATACTACAGGTTCCCAGGACATGCTGAATGGGAAGAGTCGTGTTCTGGTAAAGATCCAGAAGGCCATAAATAGCAATTGTACCTTTTCAATAAACAGTGACATTGAGGACTGGCACACCGGGAAGAAACAGCCCCTTCTCTGGTCGCAGGCCCAAAAATGTGGACTAAGAAGAAAGACAAACGAACTTGTTTCCTTTGCAATTTCTGTTCAGCCTGTTATCAGTGCTCAGCAGGACTGGTTGGCTCTTCTTCCATCACCAGTAATAAAAACCAGGCCTCCTGTGATCTGCTTGGAACTTAAAGGAACTCAAACCAAGGCTCACAAAGTCAGTGAGGAGAGGGGGTTAGCCTGGGAAATGAGTCATCTGCCTCTTTGGCTGGTCTTTTCTCTGCCTTGCTTCAGCTCCTGGTCTTTGGCTGATTCATCTTTGTACTGTGGCAAAGAAAGACTCTAATACTTCATAGCCCATCTTCTCCAGGACTCATTGCTGGTCTGAGCTGACAAAGGAAGGCACCATTCTGATCTCTTTTGAGAGGAAAGATTAAGCCTTGTTGATCAGACTTAGTGTTTATGTGGATTCAAGCCTTACCTTGCTGTTGCGCTCAATCCCAACATAATCTGCTTCCTCGGGGATCATAACGAAGAGTTCAGCTTCATAGGCTCCTTCTCCTTCATTTCTTGCATTTATTATGAGCATAATGTGATTTTCATCCCCGATAATTATCTGATGCTTATCTCTAAAAAACACAGTTTAAAAAGAGTGATTATGAACCTTAACATCACATGCTTCATGAATCTATTTTAGAAATTTAAATACTGTGTGCCTGTAATCTAAGCCCTCAGGAGACTGGGGTGGGAGAATTGGAATTTGAGGTGATCCTGAACTATTGAACTACATTAACAGTGTGTCTTCAAACAAACAAACAAACAAACAAACAAAGAAAAACTAATAATTTAGGAGGAAAAAAGAAAATGTCAAATGCAAGGCTAGGACTGAGAAAGAATAGCTGGTCAAGAAGGGCTGGCAGGAAGATTTAAGGGAACAATTTCTGAATGGGAAGGGTGGGAAAATGTTCAATGATGTGCAAGCAACTATTTAACAATTTTTTCTAAAAAAAATAAAACCGATACATATCATTTGTGGATTCCAGTGTTGTGTCCTCCCACTGTGACCAATTTGAAGCTATCAACACACTGTTCAGTCGGCTAACAAAACTCCTGCAAACTTAACATTTGACTTCGGAGCCAGAATGAAGAGCTCCCAACTCCTCCATATCACTCAGAACACACATTAGGGAGAGAGCGAGCTGCAGGGAAAGAAAGAGGGTGCGTTTAGAGACAGTAATAGAGGAGGACACACAGCAACAAGGATGAGAAGAGGGAAAAAGAGGCAGGCCAAACAGGATCTCAAATGGCTGATAGAGGGTTCTGAAGTATTTTAAGAAGCTTTGCTTACTTTGAACTCCAAATGAAATCAATATTTAGAAATGCCTCTTCCACTCCCCCCACCCACCAAAGCCATTGCTTTTGACACTTAGTAAATTATGAACGTTGGGACAAGTCCCCTTGAGAGATTACCAAGCGGATTCCAAACACTAGCAGTGCAGGAGTTCCTGGGAGAGAGGTGTCCATCCCACTCTTCCACCCAGGGGTGTCTCAGCCCTACTCCGATTTCTTTCCACAACCCAACAGGGCAATTACCAGCTCTGGAGTCAGTCCTTGTCATTACTAGCAGCTGTGAAGCCCTTTGATTCTCATTTGACTCTCTGACACTTTCTGCTTGACTCCCTGGTGTGTCTTTTAAGTCCTCCCCCCAAGTAAATTAAAATTAATTTTGTTTTGACAGTTTTAAGGAGGCCTTTGAGTCATGGGGTGCTGCGAAAACAAGTTTGGTTAAGGTGTGGACTGAACTGGCTGGTCTGAACCCTTTCTCATTTGACTGAGGTAGGTAAACATAACCTGAGTCATACCGCACATGGATTTACTTTCAACAAAAACGCTTTTGCCCCCCACTCTTGCTGAAAGATGAAATGGCCCAGGCAAGATCTCAGGGTGTGTCACTTGACACCAGTGACAGAGGACCGTCCAGATCAGAGGCAAATCCAAAGCGTGGCCACTCTCAAGAATTTCATGCCTCACTCCCCTACCCCCAGTTCTTGGGAGAATATACTTTCCCCAAAGCAGCTTTAAGTAAACACCCATAGACCACCAGGTGTGATGCACACGTTTATTTATTTAAACTTACGGTCTAGCTGACAGCTTCAAGTCGGGGATGCATAGATTGTCTTCTCCACAGTCCACCAGGATGTGAGCCTGTGTTGAGCAAGTGAGGCATCAGGAAGAAGCTGAGAAAACTCAAATCAGATTCTTTCCCTTGAAGATGCTAAACGATTCTATCAGCTAAACCAGAGCTTTGGTTTCACTGTGCAGAGGCCTCCCAACTCCATCCGCTGTGATGTTAAGCGTTCTCTGGATAGAGGCATATTTCCTTGCCCATTTCCAGTTTGCTCTGAAATGTCTGAGGAGGATGCAACTGCACCGTTCTTAGGATTACTGCCTGTTTTGCTTCCATTGCTACTACATTTGAACAAAGTAAACTTTGGTTGCATAAAGGGAAAGGCTTCCAAATAACAATGAGGAAACATGCTTGGAGCAGGTCTCTACTGCTGTGTATCTCTGTGCACAGATGGAAATGAAAGGGGCACAGGAACAACCTTCTCCAGAGAATGGGAGGAAAAACGCCTTCAGACCTTCGCATCAAGGACTTACCTGCTCAGTAACTACGTTGTCCCTGTAGTGGTTCAAAATGGGTTTCACTTCCAGGCCATCTGTAAAGGTAGAATCATCCAAACTGTAGTTCAGGCTAATGTTGATTGGAGATAATTTATCTCGGAATTCAGTTTCATCCTAGGAAAAAGAATCACCAACTCAAGCCCATGAAATGACTACAAGATATTAGTCTATGACAAGCAAGCAACAATGGACTCCCATCAGCGTTAGTGAAAGACAATGATCACTGCAACAGGCTGGACTGGGTGCTAATATCTGTGATCTGCAATAAATAAGATACGTTCAGTGATGAAATCACCTACAGCCAAGGCTTCCGTGGGATCTCCTAGAGCAATGGTTCTCAATCGGTGGGTCACAACACCTTTAGGGAGTTTAATGAGCCTTTAGCAGGGGTTGCATATCAGATAACCTGCATATTAGATATTTACAATATAATTCATAACAGTAGCAAAATTATACTTATGAAGTAGCAACAAAAATAATTTTTGGTTGGGGATCATGACAACATGAGGAACTGTGTTAAAGGGTCACAGCATTAGGAAGGCTGAGCGCCCCTGCACTGGAGGAAATCATTAGGTACCACGGACCCCAACACCTGAGTCCGCATCAGTCACGTCACCAGTAAAACACACCACAGGTGCCAGAGTATACCATGCATCAGGATGTTTTGTTTGTTTGTTTTGGTTAAGTTGCCAGAAGCTTTTCTTGGGTTCAGAGGAAGAAAACATTTTACTTCTTGCTCCTTTTTTTTTTAAATTTCTTTCAAGTTGTTCTTTCAAACTTTGAAATACCTTCAGCAGTTTGAAGATGTCTTAGATAAAGGAACAGACGTCTCCTGAGGTGAGGAGAGGGCAGCAAGTGCTAAGCTCTGAGCATGCAGCCAGCATCCTAGATGGGGGAAGGGGCTCATGGCCTGGCTTTGCACTCTCAAGTGTAGTTGTGGATCTTTGGTCCTCACTAGGGTTCTCTGTTAACTAAGTCCCTGATGGGAAGAGAAGATACGGGACTACTGATCACCATCTAACAACTGGCGGTGGATAATTGGGTCCTAGATATTTTGAATATTAAATTTCATGAGAATTTGTAAAAGCACATCACCTTTAAAAACACAATTACAAATTATTTTTAATGAAAGTTTGGTTGTCTTAATGTTTCCCCAAGCCAGATATAAGTACATCTTGATAAAGTCTAACAGGACATACTCACATAGGTTTAAAAATAAATCAAATAAATTGCGTTGAACTTTTATGTATGGGGGAGGGAAGGCAGTTAAAAATGAAAGTCACCTGAGTTAAATGTTATTATAAAGATTTTGTCAAAAATAAAAAAGAAGCCTTAGAAATTAATAGCAATAAATCATTGGGTTAGTGGAAGTCAGGGTCAGCAAGAAGTATTCAACCTTAAACTAGAGTTTCCTCCCAGGAAAATGAAAATAGACAGATGGGATGTCTGTGGCAAGTGTGATGGTTAACTAGATAGAAATGGTTACAATCTGGATTCGAATGTGAGAAGCCCCAGAAATGATTCCTAGAAAACTTACTCGAAGGTAAACGCTGAAATGCTGGCAGTGGCGGGATCCCTGTTGCCTTATCGCGAAGGGGAACGTGAGATGGGACTGGTGGTTATGGAGGAAGAGTGTCCTCTTGACGGCTCCTTTCTGCTTCAGGAAATCTAGCTGCACCTCAGCCACCAGAGCTAAAGGGCAGAGAGAGGATGAACAAAGTCACAGGAGGGACAGCACTGGGCAAACAGTGCTGCCAGGGGAAGGGACTCACTATAAGTGGCTTATTCGGGGAAGCCTTTTCTTTTCATAGTTTGACCAAATAACACATAAGTTGAAGAAGTCTTAAAAAAAAATACGGCCCCGTATATAACTGATTTGGGGCTTTGCATGCATGTGTGGTGTTTGTGAGTGCACATGTTCATGTGTTTATATGTGCACGTTTGTTTATGTGTGAGTATGTGTGCATGTGGAAGTCAGAGGCTGATGCTGGGTGTCTTGCTTGATTCCTCTCACCCACTTATTTTTTGAGACAGGGTCTCTCACTGAGCCCAGAGTTCACCAGTTTGCTGGAGTGCTGATCAGTGAGGACTAGGCAGTGCCTGTCTCTACTTCTCCCGACTCGGATTACAGAGGCATCTGCCGTATTTGGCTTTTATATAGTACTGAGGATGCAAACCTCGGTCCTCATGCTTGCACAGGAGCACTTTACAGCCAAGCTTTCTCTCTAGCCCATATTTTGTAACTTAAATTATATACATATACATATATATATAACATATCACTTTTCTAAAATTATGTTTTAGTAGCTAATGCCTATGATTAAAGTAGTATTAATTAGAAAGTTTTAAGTGTACAATAGAAATTTGAATTTTAATAAAGGGTCCATTAGTTTTCTATTGTCTGGGCAGAGAAATATGTCATGTTTTCTTTGCATAGATAGCATAAAAATGAAAATATGCTCACCTATTGTATCTGAAATGCTCTGGCCTGTTATAGATGCACAGACTCTTAGAGAAAAGCTGTGGGAAAACAGCAGTCAGTAATTTGCTGGTTAGTAAAGTTCTCACTCTGAGATAGGAATCTCCCTTCCCCTCCATCCAGATAAAATGAACACATCATTTCCTTCTATATGTTTAATTATATACACATACGTATGTGCATGTGCACACACACACTCACACACATACACACACACTCACTCACTCCCACAGCTTGACACAATACTAATACAATTGACACAGGTAGCTTTTCATAGAAAGGCAAATTCTTGAAAATAGTGAATTGATTTACACCCCAGTTTTTTAGGCAGTGAATACATATGAAGATTTTCCTTGGGACGTGGTAAAGCTGGGCAACACAGTGGGGAAAGGCTACAGAAAAGCATGGAGAACAGCAAAAACATGGCTCCACTTGAGGGACTTGAAGAGTTTCAGTGTGGTAAGAGCTCCCAGAAAGATGAGGTTGGCTGGTTTGGTTGATGAGCGGTGAATAGGGCTTTGGAGTCATGGTATGTCCTGTGAATTTAATCCTAAGCATGGAAGAGCATACTGGCCTTAATGCCAGTCAGTCACACTGCTGGGAGTAGCCTGGAACTTTGCACCTTGCGAGGAGAGAGATAATGAGTGGAGGGAGAGAAGAGGTGGGAGAGAGAGTTAAAGCAGCTTACTCAAGCCAAGGGAGCACAGTGATATGGGTATAAAGGCGGTGACAGCTGAGTTGAAGACACTCATTTTGCCTTCAGTGGGCACTAACTGCCATCCAAGAACTCATGGGTGATTGTGATTATCCCATGACCTGAACAAGCCCTGGTCTATGGCCACGGACTGAATGAGAAATCTCTACTTCTTTCTGCCTGACTTTATCAAATATTCTCACCTCCCCCCTGAAGTAGTCTAACAGCCAGCGCTGTAGCCAGGGCCTTTGCGCATTGCTAAGAAAGTACAGACACAAGAGAACAGACGATTTTGTGACAGTCTTAAAGATTTTACTAATAAAATTCTAGCATGATTGGAGCATTTCTATGGAATTCAAAGGAAGTAAATACTCTCCACCTCCAATCATGCTTTAATTAGATGTCAGCTTCCTGTGTCAAACGTAACAAAAATGTGTCACATCTGGGATTCATCTATCTCCATGACCTCAGTCAATGTCTCCCTTCAGGGTAAGTAATTCGCCACACACCATTTAGCCAAAAGCTTCCTGAGATGTCTGTGCTATTCCAAGTGTTTATACCACTTCCCCAGAGAAATCACAAACTGCAGCCCACTTTTCCTTCAGTTAGAATTACTCATGGAAGGTGGGTAGGAAATTACATCTTTAAATTTTCTGGCATGAATTTCCCCCCATGCCCAGCTCTTCCGTAAGCACTTGGTATGCGTTGCCATTATCCACTAACCTGTTTTATTCACTGTTCCTCAGCATAGACAAAGCTTCGGCAAAATAAATCCACATTTATAGTGAAATTATCAATATACGAAATTAAAATAAATTTACATACAGTAATTGCTTTATCCAATATGAAGCAATAGAACGTTCACAAAGTAAGTTTCAGCTGTGAAAATGGATGTTGAGTGTTTGGTAAGAAGGAATTTGATAAATGATGTCAGCTGAAGGCTTTATCTTAGTTTATAAATTATGTCAGAGTAAATTTATATTTTTTAGTTCTCTCTGTTACTTCAATATCATTAACAATTGGACGACTTTAACTTTTTCATTCAAATTTAATATAACTGCTACAGCCTGCTGAATTATTGATGGTAGCATTTCAACTTCAACCCACCAGGCTAAAGACGGCTCGAGTTAAAGAATCTTTCCAACATGATAGTCTTTCTATAGTTCTACTCTAAGCTAAAAAGAAAATTTCAAAATTCTACAGTAGTGGATGACAATATCCATTCTAAGTAGAGAAAAATATCTGCTATATATATCTATAGATATATATTGAGGAACCAGGTCTATTCTCAGGCCAATACATAATTATGAATTGTGTCAGGCAAAACTGTGATATATGGCTTAATTTGAAATATAATTTTAAGCTATGATCTATGTTCAAATTCAGCAAAGCCCATTAGTCTCAACATTTTTGACTGAAAAAAATAAAACAAAGCCAAACAAAAACTACATGAAATCACTGAGCGCTTTCATTGTGACTCTAAATGAATCTCTTGGTACTCAGGCTGCTATACACAGAAGGCAGGATAGACATAGCATGATCCTCATACTATTTGCTACCCATGAACCCGTGGACAACGACTTCAGGGTATAACTCTGTTTGTGGTTGTGTATGATGAGGAATGAGAAAAATCTGATAAATCTGAAATCTGATTTCAAAATACAAAGCCAGATGGAGGGGATGCGCATGGTCCAGTGCTTGTTGCACGATCGCTGGGACCTGGTTCTGGATCACCAGCATCCAGATGAACCTCCCAGGCCCAACGGCAGTCATCAGGGCTGGGTTTGAGGGTGGGAAGAGTAGAGACAGGTGATTTCAGGGCATTGGTTCTCAACTTGTGGGTCAAGACCCCCTTGGGGGATTGAATGACCCTTTCACATGGGTCTCATATCAGATATCCTGCATATTAGATATTTACATTATGATTCACAGTGGTAACAAAATTGTAGCTATGAAGTAGCAATGAAAATAATTTTATAATTTTATGGTTGGGATCATCACAACGTGAGGAACTGTATTAAAGGGTCTCAGTGTTAGGAAGGGTGAGGACCACTGCTCTAGGGTGTATGGCCAGGCAGGGTAGCCTAATTGATGAGACCGAGGTTCAATGACAGACCCTGTCTCAAAACTAAGATGGAGACTTTTTAAGGAAGATACCTGATATCAACACGTAGCCTCCACACACCTGTGGGCACACACCCACATGCACATGTGTGCGTGCACAAGCGTGTGCACACACACATATCACATAAACATTTCACACATGTACAAAATAACAATGAAAGTACAAAGCGAACAATCACTATTTCTAATTATCTATGTATTATTGTCCACAGATGTACTTGATGTGTGTTTGTTGGGGAGGACACATGCTTATGTGGCGATCAGAGGACAAGTTTGTAGAATCAGTTTTCCTTCCACCTTTGCTCAGGTTCTGGGAATGGAACTCGGGTCCCAAGGCTTGTGTGGCATGGGCCTTTACCAGTTGAGCCATCTCATTGACCCAACTATTACCGATTCAACTCTACTTTAAGGATGAAAAGTATGTGATTTTACATGATGTCATTCATATCTGAAAAACCTCTTTTATTCAGATTGGAGAAGTAGATTGTTTTATGTTTATAAGATAGAAAAAAATCAGTTTTTCTCACTAGTAACCAATTATCTTAATATTTATTATGTTGAATTTCACTTCTTTTTTTTCTAGCTGAGCAATGCCAACAGCAGCTATTTTATAAAACCAGACAGCTGACTGAATAACACAAAAATCCACATGGAAGGAAGTGAAGAATGATTTGTGACTGGAATTTGCAGAAGGGTTTATCTGCAGTGCAAGCTCATGCCAAATCAAGCCAGTGTTACAGCAAAGATGCTTTTTAAGCACTCTGGATGAACTGTATGAACCATTCTATGTGAGTCAGCTGTTTGCTTCCTGTCTTCTGTCTGGTTTTGTTGGGGTTCTGAGGATAGAACCCAAGGCACTTTACCACTGAGAAATACCCTCAATCCCCAACTTTGTCTTTCAATATTCTGAAACACACAAAAACTTTTACACTTGAAAATTAATTATCAACCAGGCAATGGTGGCGCACACCTATAATCCCAGCACTCAGGAAAGTGGAGATAGGCGAATCTCTGTGAGATCTACAGGGTAAGTTCCAGGACAGCCAGAGATACACAGAGAAACCCTGTCTCAGAAAAAAAAAATAAGTATCTTCAGAAAAGGATACAATAGAATTAAGCAACAGTTGTATAATTTATCTATAGAACAAATTACATTTTATCTTAGTAACATGACTCCAATCAACAAGGAAATGACTGCCAAAAGGAGAGGGATTAGCAGAGGGGCTATTCGCAGTTGGCGGCAGTCTGGATTACAGTGACTTTTCCTCAGCAGTGTGAGCGCGGGTGGATTTCCAGAGCCAAAGCGGATGACACCATTCATGCCCACACATTTATCAGCAGCACTAAGTGGACTCGGTGGGCTAAATAAATAACTTTAAAAGAAGTTTATTAAATTGTGAGGGAGGTGTGATGAGTGTCCTGGAGAGCATTGGGAACGGAACGAGGGGTGGATACAATCAAGATAAATCCTATATATGTATGAAAATTTTCAAAGATTAAAAAAAATGTTTTTTTCTGAACAAAAGGAATTAGTCCTATATTGTTTTGAAAAAAGACCTTTCTTAAATTCATAAAACCGAAACTCTTTAGAAAAAAAAGTCATTTATTTCAAAATAAACACATTCTATACTAGAATGTTGCCATTGTGTTTAACAGAATGCAGTGTGGAAAGCCATGGTTTTGAAGGTGTGAGCAGAGGGCTCCTTGGAGAATATTGGAGTCTTACCGCTCACAGCCAAATAGTGCGCACAGTTCCTTTAGTGTTCATTTAATCACGCCAGGCAGCGGGGAAATGCCGGCTTTTTCACGTATTCTCTAAGATCAGGTTTGCATTATACTATTTTATGGTTTAAACCATTTTAAAGTTTGCTCAGGGCATTTCCCAACCACTTTCAAAGGCAGCTAAAGGAGAAGACAGGCCTTCCCACACAAGGAACCCCTCACAACAGGATGTTTTCCAAAGAATTCTTCAGGAACCTAAAACTCTGTACCCATCCCCCGTAGCTATGACTCCCACAGGAACTCCTGTCAAAAGGCCGTCAGCGACAATGCTAGAATGTGCTGGAAACAGCTTCTCGGGGTCAAGACCAGCTGGTCTTTATTCTGATATTTTCAAGAACCAAACAGTCTCCCTGGAAAATGAGGGTGACTCTCGAAGACCTTTGTTTATTTTCCAGAGAAAGTGTCCTAGTACCATGGCCCAACACAACATCTGATGTCTGGGATCCCCACACTAACAAACAAACTGGTGTTTTTTCTTGGGATGTGCTACAATCCAGTTCCATATGGTCATTTCAAGTGACAGGCATAAGTCAAAAGCTGGATACACCATGTCTCTTACTGTCCCTTTTATTCTTGTAATATAATGGTCACAAGAACAGGTCAGTGTACAAAAATCTCCTTTTTTTTTATAGCCTTGACCTTCTGTCTAGTTGTCCATGCCAAGTTGGAAAACTGCTATTTTTAGTACATGAAACTAAGTAATCCAGACTAGTTTATTTACTTAAAAAAGAGAGACATGATAGATTTCAAAAGTTGTATCCACAATCTGTGCAAAAGTAAGAGTCTTTTGGTGTGTTTTTGGTTTGGTTAACATTTAGTGTGCCAAGAAGTTTGTTTAACTGAGAATTTCCCAACTGTTTTGGTCTTTTTAAAAAATCTCAGACCAGTAGGTTAGAGCACTGGCCTCTGCCTGAGCCCACACAGCTCAGCATCACATCAGTGCTCCTCTGCAAAGACTGGTTCTTTGCTGCTCACTCTACGCAGTCCAGAGATCTCGACATCCTCTGGGAGAATTTTCCAGATATGCAGAGTGCAGGACCCCAGAGTTGCACCCCAGACTTTCCTCATACAAATCTGCATTTTTGAAAATCAATAAGATGCAGGTGATCTGAGCCTAGGTTAGAATATGTGTAACACTGGGCTAACTTACCAGGCTGCAGGTGTTGGGGATTCTGGAAGCTGGCAAGTTTTATTTTCAAGGTTGATAATCATCGGGTGTAGCAGGAGCTGGGCATCCACTGTTACAACTGGCCTTGCTCTGTAGGGAGAAAGCCAGGACATGAGAAACTCATGAATCATGGAGGAGATCTTTTCCTGATGAGAGGAACTCTCCTAGAGGTCATTGCCAACGTATCCAGCCTTGCACAATGAATTCTGCTCTTGGCATGAACAAGTGGGCAGGCACCACATTCAAATTACCCCTCTAAACCATCTGAGAGCAGAGAGCTCTAACAAAGGATGCTGGAGGTCCATTACAAGCACATTACATCCATTGACCTGATTTCTTTATGGAATAGACTCACTATATTGTGATAATATGGTGTGATTATAATACAGCTTCATGATTTTCATGGGGCCCTGTGTCCATATTTGAGGAGATATATATTTTATTTAAAGATTTATTTAATTTTATTTATATCTATGTGCACATGCTGGTGACTGTGGAATCCAGAGAGGGCATCAGATGTCCTGGAGCCATGGGTAGTTGTGAGCCACCCCACGTGGGATATGGGGACCAAATTCAGGTCTTCTGCAGGGACAGCAAGCTCTCTTAACTACTAGGTCACTTCTTTAATCCCAGACCCATCTACTCATATTACGTTGCTGAGCCTTTTGAATTTTGTTGGCTTGTTGATAATTTTTCAACTTCATTGGTAATTTTCTAGCTAAGCTTTGCAGTTTAAGAACAAATGAAAGTGAGTTTATTGAACAATTCTGTATTTCACTCTGACAAGTGATTCTCAATCTTGTCTGCACAATGTAATTACTCAGGGAACTTTCAAACAAATACTACACCCAGACATCATCATGGGTCAATGGAATTAGAACCTCTGGGCTAAGGGTTTGTGTTGGAATTTTAAACACATTCTCAGGTGATTCTAATAGCCATAGTAATATCTGAGGCGAGGAATAGGTGTGATTGCCAATAGAGTCACCCTAGAGAAGACAACAAGATAAGAGAGTAAATCATGGAGTAGGAAGGTGGGGCTGCTTTTGAAGTTTCTTTATAAGAGACACACATGGGAGCCAAAGTTTCCTGAGTTAAGTGTACTCCAATGCTATGCTGAGTAGGATTCTTCTGACACACAGAAGGGAGGGTCAGGTCTAGTGGCAAATGCTGTGCAAATACTTCAAACAGTTTCATGATAACAGCATGGGGCCACTGGGATATTTTACAAGTCTCTGGATGTTATCTGTATGGTATTATTTTCCA
Organism: Ondatra zibethicus; assembly: GCA_004026605.1. NCBI lineage: Eukaryota > Metazoa > Chordata > Mammalia > Rodentia > Cricetidae > Ondatra > Ondatra zibethicus. The sequence continues at coordinate 10,514 of PVIU01003550.1, read as the reverse complement.
AAATAGTATTTTCTCCAGTTCTGGGGGTGGGGATTTGATAGTAAAATGGTATTAGGCATGCAAGAGATTTGCTGTGGCAATCACCATTGAGAAGAAAGGGGGGTGAGTGGAGGAAATGGGGGGGTGATAACCTCCCCTAGGATGGAGAAGAAAATTCTGGCGTGGACATTGGGGTGTCCTTGGGCAGAACTCCTGTGACAGGATTGTCTCCAAGGACCGGCGTGCATTTATGTCCTTGTGCCAACAATAGGCTGGGAGTAGCTCATGGAAAATATGAGATTGGCACAGAGCTGTGGTGGATTTGGAAACAGAGCAGGGTTCTTGGTGGCGTAAATTTACAGCCATAAGAAACCCAAGTCTCATACTTCAGAGGTGCGGGGAGTTCCAGCTCTCTGATGTTCTGTATCCTAAGTGAGAAGAGCTGGCGCAAAACAGCCCACGGCACATTTATATTTGGGTTGAGGAAGAAAAGTTGGTGTGAAGAAAGCTAACTTTAGGGTCTCTCTGGGAGTTATAGCTACCTTAGCATCACATGCCTGGGACACCTGCACATGCAGGTCTGTGTGCGTGCACTCACCTATGACTTTGTCTGGAAATCCTGATCTAGTTCCTTGGATTCATATTAAACATTTTAAGAAAGCTCAATCACCCAACCAGCATAATTTACATTCAGATTCTCACCGAGTCCTTTAAACAGAAGTAAGCTGACAAGGTAAATATCGATAGTCCAATTTATAGATGAGAACCAGAGGCTTAGAAGGTGATAGGATGGTGATTCTCAACCTGTGGGTCATGACCCCCTGGGTAAACCTCTGTCTCCAAATGACTCATAACAGTAGCAAAATTAGTTATGAAGTAGCAATGAAAATAATTTTATGGTTGGGGTCACCACAACATGAGGAACCATATTAAAGGGTCTCAGCGTTAGGAAGGTTGAGAAGCTCTGCTGTGGTATTCCCTGGAATTACAGAACAGTTAGTGTCTGGAAGGGTCAGGTTTTGAACCCAGGTCTGTTGCACTAATGCTGCAGAGGGCTTGCTTCTGGAAGGGATGGCTCCTGGCGTGTTCTATTCCCAACTTCCTGTCCACCCTTGGATGTGACGGTAAATAGCCATGTTCCCCCTGCTACAATTCTGTCCTGCATGTATGGACACTGATGATCCCCAAAGTACAGACAGTCCAAGTTCAGGTGCATCTAAAACATGGGTCATTTTCTGATTCAAAGAGCTTAATAGCTTATTTAATGTCAGTTATATTGGTAGGAGCTAGAGGTTTGCTTATGAAGCATGAGAATAAAAATATGTAGAAACAAGAGAAAGGTGGAAAACAGAGGGAAAATTACACCCAGAATTTTCAAAAGACATAGAAACATTCTTCAGGATAAACAGGGAAATGGGTCTTTGGAGTCTTTAAGGCAAAACTACCAAAATAGGAAAATGCATTTAAAGCAGAAAGATACTTGCACACCAGCAACCACATACCTGTAGACAGCCACTTTCCCCTTTCCAAATGCTCCTACAAGTAAATCTTAAAAGAAAAAGCAAAATCAAAATACATGCATAAGTTTTTAGAAGTAATTGGGCATTCCAAATTTGAAAACCTCAGATCAGAAGTGTCCTCCCAACTTGAAACTTTTTGGGCATCATCATTATGCAATAAGTGGAAAATTCCACACCAGGAAACCTTGTTTTATGCACAAAATTATTCAAGAAATTTTATAAAATTACCACCAGACTGTGTGTATAAGGTATGTAAAAAATGTAGATGCATTTTGTGTTTGTGCTTGGGTCCCATCTCGAAGATCTCTCACTATGTACAAGCAAAGATTTCACAACTGGAAAAGAAAATAAGCGGAATCCTAAAGACTTCTGTTCTGAGGCTTTCTAGTGAGGGCGGTTCAGCCTTATCTGCACTAAGCTCAAAATCTGAATCAGTGCCATGGACTGTCCTGGGTGCCCGCTACAGTGAGAACCATGAAAACAGAGGAAGAATTACCATTCAGTTAAGACAGTTTGGAAGAGTGTGGGGCTTCAGATGACAAACTGGCACATGAATGAGTGGCTTTCAAATACGTTCTGTCTTAGATATGCTTGCGAACTTACCATGGTATTTTTTCCCCATAGATTCAAGGCAGATGACCCAAGAGAAGGCAAAGGGAAAAGTACACACTGAGTACTGACTATAAGCCTGGCTCGTTGTACATGCTGTCTGATTTTTCCCTTTCCAAGGAAAACCCTAGGAAGCAAGGATCATTGCTGCAAAGTAGCACACTCTGAATGTCATTCTGAGACCACCAACTCCTCTTTCCAGAGAGTGTGGTTGATAAGTATTCTTTTGGTGAAGCAGTCCATACCATATGAAATAACTGAAATAGTATCCCGATGATCTTAAGTAACAATAGTAGCAGCAAATATCACACAAACAAACCCAATATTTTAATAAGAATTCTTTCCAATGACTTCTTTGACTTCTAAGATGACATTTGAAAGTCTGCCAGCAGTACAACTTACAGAGACATACATTGAATATTAAATGAGTACATTATAAACTTATTGACATCCACATGACCAGAGCTAGACCTGAGTGACAGCAGGAGTGAACTCCTGGACTCTGATGGGACAAACTAGCTCAGTGCTTCAGCCCCCAGGCAAAGCAGCCTTTGTCTCTATCTAATTTACAGTGGTCATTCCTGGTGGAAAGACACAATATTAGAAATGGCACTGGCTACATCTACAGCACGAACAGAGAATGAACTTGGGAAGAACAATGGCTGTAGAGTGAAATACACACAGTTCAAACTATGATCCATTAATTCTAGTAAAGGAGAACGGTAAGTAGGGCGATGAGGAATCTTTGCTTGCAGAGCTGTGTGGAGGTGATAGAGGAATTAAACTGATGCAAGGGAATTTAACGGTAAAATGATGCAGCACCACACTGTCTTGCCAGTCATCTTTCTGTCTGGTTCTTTCTCTCAGGTTTACCCCTGGGAACAACATTGACCACTTAGGACTGGGAGCTGAAACTGGGCAATAGACATACAGCTTCCCTGTCCAAGTTAGAAATCTTGGTGGGGTCTCCCTCCCTGTGTCCTTAGGCAGAGATATCCCCAGGCAGAGAAAGCCATAACTGCCTACAGGGGCATCCAAATTTGTGGTTCTACTTATTGCATCCATCTTTTCTGAGTCTTTCTTCATCCTTTCCTTATCAATATTTTGCAGGTCAATTCCTCCAATGCACACTTTGTTTTCTAATCCTTGGCTTAATTCTACTTGGGGAAAACTCAGTCTGAGATACAACAATTCTCATTAAATATTTTCTCTTAAGAAGTGGGCTCAAACATCTCCAAGACCAAAACCTCAGTAAAAACCTTTTCTGTTTTTTAAATACAGCCTCTGGAATAAGAGACTCAGGATTTGACTCTGAGGCACTGAATATGCTATTGTTTGAGAAAGTCAAACGCAAGCCATCTGAAGAGAGCTGTGTCTCTGGAATTAAAGAAACCACTGGAAAGGGGACTGCCAGCTTCTGCCTTAAATCGCTGATGCAGGATATCTAGGTTCCTAAGTCTTCCAGATTTAAAAATCATCTCAATGACTTATATTACAATTTCAGCTTCTCCGACTATTTCCACATGTATTCTTTGTTACACGTGCCTCCTTGAGGATATTAATGCATTTTTTTTTTTACTGTCACCAGAACATGAACTCTTCTTTGTGGTACTCACAGGCTCCACCTCACCTGAGATGGGTGCATCCTGGGCAACCTCACTTGCATCTGCATCTGTTGCCATGGCAACAGATAGACAGCTCAGTTACACAAACTCATTCAAGAGGGATCATGGGCTTTGTTCTTGCCACTAAGTACAGTAAAATATTTACTACGAATATTGGACCGTCTACTAAGAAAGACGAATTATGAAATTTTATTTGAAGGGTTGCAGTGGATAAGATGCCTTACTCCCCAAGCATGAGGACCTGAGCTTGAATCCTCAGCATCATGTGAAACATCATACATTACTCTACCATGCCTGTAACCCCACCATTGGGGGACAGAGACAGGTGGACCCCAAGAACTCAGTGACCTGCCAGCTTAGCAGAAACTATGAACTTTGAGAAGGCCATAAGATAGGAAGCACTAGAGAAAGACATTCAGTGTCCTTCTCTGGCCTTTTCATGGTCATGTATGAGTGTGACCACCCGTACACTCATATGCACCACACACATACACATGTACATATCATTACAACACACAGACACACACGAGAGGGGGGAGAATTAGTGTGATAAAAAGTGAAAGAACACGAGATGACAAACCCTCAAAGGGCAGTGTATGCTAATCCTGTGAGTTAGCATAACGACTTCATCCCATAGTATGTGTTAAAATAAATGAAAAAGGAAATAAATCTTTGCTTCCGTGGCATTAGGCATAGAGCCATTACACAATCAAGGCCCACAACTTCCTGCTAAATAAGAGAGTAAGTGCAACTACTATGGTCTTCTAAGGATGAGCAATGCAAAGAACTGCCCCACTTACACAGGCAGGTGGGTGGGAACCAGAATGGAGTTCTGCTGCGATTTTGCACGTGCCCTTGGCTATGCTGGACGAAGTGTGCATACATCCTCCCAACTCTAGAGAGTGACATGGAGGCTCGGTCACAGTTAGATTGTCATCAGAGCTAAGAAACCCAGAGGCAAGCTCCTAGCAGTGGCAAGGAAGACGATCGTCCCTTTAGGCACTGTAAGTCCTCTGCTTCAGGAAGTGAATTTTCCAACTCTGGAAAAAGAAAACTAATGGACAAAATAGGCCCCAATTTTCTTCATAAGAATATAGCCACAGTTATTCGGAGGCCAAGGAAACAGTTATCTACCACAAAAGCATGCTTGCCTTTTGAGACCCCCCCCCCTTGGTATCATGCCTGCTGGCAAAGGCCGGAAGCATTCATGCTCAGGATCTCCAGTTGGGCAGACTTTTCTAAGGGAGGAGAATTGATTTGCTGGTTTCGTTTCTAACTAATCTGTCTTTCTAAAGAATGGGCCTGATTTTGATAAACACCCTGTAGGTTCTCCATTTTTCTCTCTGCTTCTCTCTATGTATTACATAGATACAGGATGGATGCTTGTGTTTGCATCCGCTTCCTATCTACATATCCTTTATGTGCACAGAAACATGTTTGTGTGTGTGTACATATTTGTAGCACATCCAGAAACAATACTTTTTAGGCAGTCCTACACAGTCCTGGTTAGGTGTGAGTCCGTTTTACCTTTCTACCACGCTATTCTCAGGAGTCTAACCCATCATCAGGCTTGATTGCAAGCACCGTTCCCCACTGAACCATCTCACCAGCCACTGTCTCGGCATTGAAAGGATAATCTGGAGAGAAGGTAATTTCGCTGCTGATCTGTAGATCCGTCACTTTGTAAACTTTCTCCTCATTCCCTTACTTCTAGATAACAGGTCTTACACTATGAGCTCATGCTTACTTCCTGCCATTGGTAAATGTCTCAAAGGCAAATCTGAAAACAAATGGGAAAAATGTCACCCTTCTCTGTATATGCACGTTAGCTGTTTTCGTTTTGTTTTGTTTTTCTGGCAACTGAAATCAGTTCTTTCCACTCAATCAGAAAATGCTCTCCAAATGCTTCAAGGCTTTGTCACGGCTTCACTGGCCTTAGGAGCTGTGTTTATTTTCCTCTGGATGGAAGGACAGAGGACTCTTAAAGAAACAAAAGGGAGACTTAGCATAAATGCAGGATCAGTTGTCAAGAACCAAAATAACCCTAAAATGTGAAGTCATCAGAGCTATGCTGTGCCTGCCTTCATGGTCTCCAAAGCTATTCTTTAAATAAGGAGGAAGGGAAGCACTCACGTTCCCAAGGGCTGCTTGGACTGCAGGCTGTCTTCACTCACAAGGAAGGGGATCTTAGAGCCAAAACCTTGGTGTGTGCGCTAGAGGTTTGGGGCAGGTGGGGAGCATGCAGTGAGGAGGAGGGGAGACTTCTCAGGGAAGGGCCACACAGGAGGGACAAAGAGAGGTGACAGTGTTCTACTAAGCCTTCATCAGGGGTCATTTCCTTGGGAAGTCTCTCTCATCCATACACCTGTACTCTGTAAGGTCAGGCAGTAATCTCCATTCTGGAACCTTCTCCTTGTCCCATCATCCTGAGGAGCACACAGATCTGAAGTCAGCTACAACAAAGGGCATCTGACAGTTCTTTTTTTATTTTGGAACTCAAAAAGATTTACTAAGGTCTGGGAGTTTTTAAGTGGGCAAAGCGTTCGCGTTGTGTGAGCAAGAGAATCCAAGTTCAGACGCGGGGGAGGTGGTTCCTGAGGGTTGTTGATCAGATACAATAGCTTTACTTCTGTACTCTAGGTTCAGTGAGAGACTCCATCTTAAAACTAAAGTGGAGTGTGACAGAAGGAACACGCATAGTCCATCTCTGGCTGCCTGCCAGATGTGTGTGTGTGTGTGTGTGTGTGTGTGTGTGTTTGTGTGCGCACGCGTGTGGGCACGCACACACAGGAGTTACTAATTCAGTATACTTTGGGGCAATGAAGGGTCCATAAGAGCATCCAAAGAAACCTGGAGAGAGAGAGTCCAGTGGGTAAGAGCATGGACCTGCTTCATAACCCAGCACCCGAATCCAAAGCCAGTCATGACTGTCCTTTCCATTAACGCCAGCATTTGGGGGCAAAAGAAGCACCTAGACTAGCTGAAATGGCAAGCTTCTGGTTTAGTGGGACACCCTGTCCCAGAGCAATAAGACAGAGAACAGTGACAGGGTTCTTGATGTCCCACACCGAGCTTGAATGGGCACACACATCCTCCATACAATAAATTAGAAACTGAATCCTGAAATATAACACATATGGAAAGGTAGTAGTTGCAGAAAAAGGTTAACACAGCTGAAGGGGGCACCTTAAATATTGAGAAAATAAAGAAATCATGCAGGCATTCTCAAATTATAATTCTAGCAAATACACCTAAGCATGTTTGAAAGAACGGAACAAGCAGGAACAATTGCTACCATGTTGTCACCTGATCAAAGGTTAGCATTTTTTAACGTCTACCAGAGTGTGTGGCACCTAGTAAAAACTAAATGTTTGTGGTAATTGTTTATACCTAATCTGTAGCAAACGCATACAGATTGACAAAACCATGAACACATTCATAAAAAATTATAAGGGGAGAATTCATATAAAACATTTATTGCCAACAAATACACGGGAAGATATTTAACTTCACTAGTCACAAAAGTATTGCAAATGAAGGCAACAATGAGATACTATTTTTAGCCTTTTAAATTGGAAGGATGAAAGATTGGCACTGGGGGCGGGTTAGTGGAGGGCCATGAGTTCATATGCCTGGTTTATGAGAGGATGAATTGATGGAATTTTCTTGCAAGGTAGTTTTTTGTTATCGCTGTCCTTTGTTTTTGAGATAGGTTCTCATACAGCCCAAGCGAGCCTTGAACTTGACACATGGCCAAGGGTGACCTTGAATTCCAGATCTCACCTCTAACTCCCAAGTGCTGGGATGATGGGTATGCACCACCATGCCCAGTTAATGTCACACAGCCCAGAGTTGCATTGTCTGGTCTGGCTAAGAGACTCCAGAGTTGTTTGCAAGTTTGGGAAGTCACAACACATAGGTGTATATTGGTGCTTATATGTGTATAGAATTTCTCATTTACATTCTAAAACCTTTGAAGCCCTGCTTTGTTTTGTTTTGTTTTGTTTTAATGTGCATTTTTGTTTGCTATCAGTGTCAGGTCTCCTGGGATTGGAGTCACAGACAGTTGTGAGCTGCCATGTGTATGCTGGAAACTGAATCTGGGTCCTCTGGAAGATCAGTCAGTCTTCTTAACCACTGAGCAATCTTTCCAGCCCCCTGAATCCCTGTTTTAAATGCAGTGTTGTCAAGTGGAAGTTTTCTGGATGAAAGGTGAAGAATTAAAATTTCCAAATCCCGCTTTACTACTGACTTATGCATGACTTTGGACAAGTCTCCACTCACTAACATATCTCTGATGGAGCCTTTGAGGCTCCTAAACTGAGAACGCAAAGGGCATAGTAGAATTTGTTGGGCTTGGATGAATGTTATTCTGTGTTCTCAGGTCTAATCCAAGCCTTTCCTAGTTCATATTGCAGCCTTTCTCATGCAGAGGTGTGTGTGTGTGTGTGTGTGTGTGTGTGTGTGAGAGAGAGAGAGAGAGAGAGAGAGAGAGAGAGAGAGAGTATTTTCTTAGCTTTCCAATATGTACATGGACATTGGCCAACTTCTGTGACTCAACCTACTGATTCGTATCCATATTTTGGGACTGTTGTTGCCCGTACATCATAGAGTCACTTCCAGACCCTGCTCACCACTTTCTCAGGGTCCATTTCTGCCAGGCCTCCTCCTGAAGAATACAAATACCACCAAAGGCAGTTAAGTAAAATCTGGGGACTTTACTTAAATTTCTGGGGACCCATCATGATCTGTTACTCTACATAGTGAGAATACTAAGCGAGATCCCAGCACTGGACACCTGTTACAGAAGGCTAGGGTTAAAGATGGGAGAAACAGAGAAACTGGTGTTTGGGGAGCAGAAAAACAGATCATGTTTGTAGGAAGTCAACATTAGAGTCTCCTTAAGTTTGGCAAATGTGTTAATCTAAAAATAGACAGAGGCTGCTTTTCTTGCTATTTTATCACAACATGCGAAATATTACTGAGGGGAAGGTTATGAGTTGAGGAAGAAATGTTTGAGAAAAAAACGCATGATTTTATCCCAGAAAGCAATAATGCTAACAATCTGTCTGAAATGCTTCCAAATGAACTCTGAAGAAAAACATTTATGAGCTTGAATGTGGTATTAGGTTGCACCATTGTAATTTACCAAGGGTTTATTTTCCCTTTAAAAAAAATCCCACAAAAGAAATCAGAGCAGAATATCAAACAATGAGTGTGCCTTATGAAAATAGTTTTCTACATGCTATTAACATCCTGTGGTTGCAAGAACCACTCACCCCCCACTCTTTGCTCTCATCGTCACTCGACAAATCATCTCACCTCATCCTTGTCACGGGTCACACTGACGCACAGTGTGTGTGTGTGTGTGTGTGTGTGTGTGTGTGTGTGTGTGTGTGTGTAGTGTCCAGGCAGCTGCCGGAAGTCCTGGAGAGAAGTTTGCTTCTTCAGGACTAGGGTCCCTTTTCAGCCTATAGAAAACGAGTTTCCAGTCCCCAGAAAAGTCGCAAGCTTCCAAGACACCCCTATTCAGCCTGAGGGAAAGCTCCTATGATTAGAACATTATGGTGTTTTATGTGCTTTCTAAGTATCACGAACTGAAGTGCATACTTTTAGAGAAGACATGAAAGAAAGATGGACACTTTGGGGGAAGGAGAAGGGGCTCAGAAAGAGTGGGGGATAGGAAGGGGTAATGGGGGAGATTGAAATACAGTATATGCATATCTAAAATTATTTTTAATTAAAAATAATAAAATAAAAAGATCTCATGCTGTCAAAATTCTAACTTCCTTAGGAAGCACCTTGAAGTGTGTCTATATTAGGGAGCAGATAGTTAATTTAAAATGATATCCTGTGGCAGGTTCTGATCCCATATGCCTGGTGTTATAAGAGGAAACAAGTATATACACAGTAGACCATGAACATATTTGAGCATCTCTATGGTCAACACACACCAAGGCAAGGGCTGTGGAAGGAATCAGCTCCACTACCATCTTGCTTTTGGACTTCTTGTCCACAAGATTGGGAGGAAACACATGGTTTTTGTTGCTTTTTGTGCGTTTCCTTGTCCCAACCCATCTGTGGTTTATAAAATTACAAATTACAGACTGAAGAGGAGTAGAGGAGAGGGGCCCGGCATTTATACCAGTGGCTCCATGCCCTGGTAACTCATTCTTCAGTATCAACTACAAGTCATGTTGTGCTGACCTCCCAGGCCCATCAGTGGTCAGGACATAGGTCCTTCTAGTCTCTGCATACACAGAGCCCAGTGTACAACTCACCAAACTGAAGCCAAGAGCTGACAGAGTACTAAGTGATGGAGTGCTTGCTTAGCATGTACACACTCCTTGGTTCCATCCCCAACATGAGAAAAGCAAAACAGAGATAGTAAGCCACATAGTCCAGGATGTAACATGAGGGCCTGCTTGTTGGGGTTTCTGTACTGCCCAGTTCCCACAGCCAGTAAGCCCAAAAGAAATCACACAGAGAGGTCTATATTAGGTTATAAACTGATTGGCCCATTAGCTCAGGCTTCGTATTAGCTCTTATGACTTATATTAACCCATTATTCTTATCTATGTTAGCCACATGGCTCAGTACCTTTTTCAGTGGGGCAGTTCACATCCTGCTTCTTCGGTGGTCTGGGCAAGACTTGAGGAATGGGCTTCCTTCTTCCCAGAATTCTCCTGTTCTCATTGTGCCACCTCTACTTCCTGTCTGGCTTTCCCGCCTATACTTCCTGCCTGGCTACCGACCAATCAGCGTTTATTTAAAACATAAT